>BPLR01001690.1:0-32385 GCA_021605095.1 Caerostris extrusa
TCTCATTTCTCATTGGAGTAGACATTTCTCAGAAACGTGGTTCTATCACCATCATGATGGAACAACTGATGGTGTAGTTCATATTCACCTTGTGATTATTTTGACCAGTAAGGTCGCACAGACATTCGCTGATTTCTTCATTATACTTCCGAATATCCAGATTTGAATGCCACGTTTTTCTCCAGTAGTACAAAACTCTAATTGCATGTAGTATAACTTCTACACGCAATAAAGCTCGTCTGCTGTCAAATTTAAACGACATTTTTCCTTACATATTTTTTAAATAACATACATTCCTTAGAATGGGAATGAAATGAATGCCAAAATTCTTCTCGTGAGAAAAAAAATGCAACAATTAATATAATATTATGAATTTGTAATTTTACTTTAGTTGTAATTTCAGAAATATTTCTGTTAAGAATTTAATTTAAAGATGTAATAAACTGTTTAATCTAGTAATGTATTAAAAATTTTGATTCGGAAAATTTTGATTTCAAACATCTTTTTACCAAACAAAAAAATATATATATTTTCAAAAAAATATTTTCTATAAAAGCCATTTTCCATATTTCAAAAAGATCTGATTTAAACAATCAAATCTTCTACTAAATGCAGTGTTCTAAATGTCACGACCTCCACCACAAGTTCGCCATTGACTCGGAGTCAGCGGCGCTAATAAACTCCTCAGATTTTGACTTGTGCGGAGTCATTAACGTCGGTTCCTGCCGGTTGATTCGGCGCATTCAAACAATTTTGCGTCTTTTGTTTGATCACTGCGCAGCAGATACAAATTAGTTTAAAATAGAATGCAAAGCTGAGCGAAACGCTTGTGCAAAGCGTGCTGGATGGATCCAATAGTCTGTGAAACTTTTTTGGTCTGTTGGATTCTCAGCAATTACATTTGAATTTCCTGTTTGCTGATCCAAAATGGTGCTTTGAAGACTTTTTAAATCAGCATTTGTTTTTCCTTTCCAGATTTTATTTGAGAGTGGGAAATTAAAGTTTTCTGTTTATTTTAGATACAAATTGTTTATAATTTTCATTTGAATTAATTATCTATTTTATTCTATTTTCTGAAATATTGTAAAATTGATATTTTAATTAATAAATAGTCAAGATGATAAATTACTCTACTTAAATCAATGTATTTTGTCTTTAAATCAAGCTTTGAAAATAATAAGTCTAAAAATAAAAATAGTAAATATAATAATGTTTTTATTCGAAGGTGACGGGGCCAATTTCAGTGTTTCATTTATGCATACCACGAATATTTTCCATGAAATTTGATTTTACTTTTTTTATAAATCGTTGAAGGAACTTTAGGGTAAAGTGCCACGAATATCCCACCGATGGAAATATGATTCACAGGTTATATAATGAAATTTTGAATGAGGTGACTGGGAAACAGGTTCGAATAATGCCACCGATGGATAATTGTCGATGGATTTTTTACTAGGGTACATTGATATCCTCGTGATTCATTTATCAGCATTCGATGAATATTTTGTAACACTGAAAATCAATTTTGTTTTTTTTATGCGTGAAATCGTCTCCAGGAATCTCCTCATTTCTGTAACCACGATCGGCTGAAACGAGGATCCTCTATTCTTTGTACATCGGGGGCCTCCTTGCTTCATTTTATCACACCCATAAGTCGTGAATATTTACATCAAATTTCTATTTCTCTATACGATAAATCGTTAAGAAATTCCAAGGTGCCACAAAGTCCCATCGAATGGATACTGAAGAGATGATAATACCATCATGAAAACTTGAATTTTTGTGGCTCAGTGGACCTCGATATTTCACATATTTGCACCACGAGTATTCCCACATGAAATACATTTTTAACATTATCCCCGTGCTTCTTCATGAAAATTCATCAAGGTGCCACGTGAGAAATATCCCACCATATATATACGAGGTGCGCGTATATAGATTCTTTTGTATATAAACGATAGGACCTCGTATTCATTTATGTATACCACGAATGACTTAAAGGTGCCAAATTCAGTTTTTAATCCTTTTACAGAGTATCAATAGAGAAATTCTACGCTATCGACGCCATCAGCTTGTAGTTTGAGTGTGTGGGCATTGAACCACCAATAATTGCCAGTGCGTCCATAAATTCTTTTTGTACATCGGGGATCATGTATTTCATTTATGCAAACTACGAATATTTTCCACGTGGAATTCAATCTTTGCTTTTTTTACGATAAATCGTTGAAATAGGAAATTAAAAGGTACCAAGTGCAATGAATACGCCATCGATGGATACACAATGCGTACGTTACATTTTTTTTGTATATCGGGTCCTCGTATTTCACTTTATGCAAACCTACGAATATTTTCCATATGAAATTCGTTTCGAAAATTTATAAAGGCCACGAATAGCCCGCCCGTGCGCCAATTTTGCATTCTTTTTGGCGAAAACTTGGGCCTCAGGCATTTGATTTGTCGTATACGAATATTTTCCACATGAGGGGAATCAATTTTTTCTTTTATGCAATGAAATCGTTGTACCAATTTCTCCATCGTAAAGAAAGTGCCAAGTGCACGCGAATCGAGCCCACTTCGATGGATGAGTATTACATTGAATTTCTATTCCTAACTATACGAAAATCGTTGGGAAATCCCCCAGGCAAAGCTTAATTGTCATTGCGAGACTCTCCCCGGTGAATACAATACGCTCACCATCATATCTCTGTTCCATTTCTATTAGCATTGATACTGCAATAATCTTTCCAATAACCACTCGTGCTTCAAATTTCTACGATAAATCGTCAAGGGATTCTAAAAGGTGTTAAGCCCTTATGAAATGCCGATTGATAATGAAGAGATTTTAATTGATCTGGGAGAATATAATCTCACCAAATTGTTTAGTGTGTCGATGGAACCACCTTACACATATTACCATCGAATCTCTTAATGTAAGCATTGGTACATTTATCCTTCCATCCTCATGAATATTTTCCACTGAAATTCAAAATCTTTCTTTTTTATACGATAAATCGTCGAATCCTCCGAAATTCTGAAGTTGCCCGAGTGCCACTGAATATCCTTAACACACACAGAGAGAGAGAGAGAGAGTAATTAGAAACTGTCGATGCGCATGTTACATTTTTGTACATAATTGGCGGCGTCCTAATCATATTTCATTTATGCATACCACAAATATTTTCCATTGAAATTATCTTGATTTTTTTATACGAGAAATGTCGGAGAAATTTAAAGGTGCAATGTGCTACGATTATTTCACCGGTAGATAATGAAGAGGTTTCCCACTAATAACTGGGGAGAAAACTTTGCGATAATCCCACCAGGCAGATTGATTGTCGGATGCGAGGACTCTTACACATATTACAACAATCATGGCATCTCATCTCTTCATTTCTGTAAGATCCCTCCATCGTCTTGAATATTACATCAAATTTTATTCCATTATACGAGAAATCCCGAAGGGATCCTTGTTGCGCACGTTACCATTGAGCCATGAGACTTCGTGCATCAATGACAACGTATTGCACTTATGCAATTTCAATTTTCTATAAAAAAGTTTCGCTTTTTTATACGATAAATTCTTAGGTGCCAGTGCCACAAAATAGCCTACCGATAGATACCGGTGAACCCCCTTACGCTTTTTTTTCACATGGTGGGCCTCGTGCCCCATTTATGCATACCACAAAATAATTTTATACATGAAAATTCAGTTTTCCTGTTTTTTTATACGAGAAACGTCGGAGAAATTATAAAAGGTCCATGTGCTACGATTATCCTGCGCGATAGATAATGAAGAGGATTTTTAATTAGTAACTGGGCGAATAATGGGATAATCCCACCAGGCAACGTTTAATTGTCGTTGTGAGATTCTTATACATATTACAGGGCTCCTCGTAATTTCTGTAAGCATTGTCTTTAAACATATCCTTCCCTCCTCATGCTTCGTTCCATACTTCAAATTTCACATTCACTACGAGAAATCGTCGAATCCCTTCGACGATTTAAAGGTGTAAGTGCCACTGATGTATATCCTTAACACAGAGAGAGAGTAATTAGAAAAACTGTCGCCTTCGACGCCGTCACGCTTGAGTGTGTGGGCATTGGAAACCACCTGTAATTGGCAGCGTCTTCATTGGCAAGACCTTGATCTTCATCCATCCTCTCTGAGAGTAGGTGTCCACCGACTGTCTCCACGCTGCCACGAATGAATGCGGGTCTCCTCCTCTGGATTTAATGATGGCAGTGTGCCCCACATGGTTCCTGGAGACATTCAGAGTGCCCACACACCCTTCGGATAGCATGTGGGGTGGAAGAAGATTGTGGCTCCATTACTTCTCTGTGGCTTGATGGATGCGTTTGATCTGGAGGTGGATTTCCAGAGTGATCGGATATCATTGGCGTGATGGATGGTTTTTGCCTGAAAATGAGAATATGTGGGTGTTGTTAAATCTCAATCGGTTATTTATATCTCTGCAATATAATAAAGTGGAATATGTTATGTGTGTGTTTGTAGTACTTAGGTTTAAAAATTAGGCCAATGATTATTTTAATAGTTTTCTTCTTAAATTACTTTTTATAAATCATGTTTTAACTAAAATCGATTAAACATATTAACTCTTATTGCCTAGTAATTATAATTAATTAAGTTTAATAATTGTTTTAAGTACTATTTAGTAATACAGTTTTAATTAAAGTTAATATTATTTAATTAGAGATTAAGAATTCATAATATTATAAATATAGTGAATTATAAAAATAGTTGTCCCATTATTCTTCTTCATTGGCGCAACTGCCATGATGGGCCAAGGCTGCGTCTCACTACTGGCAGATTTCGAGACAGGAGATGTTTTCTTTTTTATGGGATAGGTTGTCAGCCCAGACTTCAATAGTCATATTAGACCGGGACCACTACGGTTTAAAAGTGAATTCGAACCACTACAAACATAAAAGGCACCGCTGGATCTCTCACCGAAATCTTTAGCAATGAGCATCAAGGCGCTAGTCACTTCGGCCAGCAGGCCCTAGTTTTTTCTATTTTTGCAATTTATAAATACAATTTGAACCATCTATTATTATCTCTATTAATATATTAATTTATATATTAATTAGCAGTCAAATTGTATTTGTAACGCAAATTTTATTATATGCTATTATTGTAACGCAACTGTTAATGCTTATATACATGTTGTCGCAATCGATATCGAATTTACTCATCTCTGAAATCAGTGACAGAAATACGCCCTGACCGAGAATCGAACCTTTATCTTGCAGACCTGCAGTCCTATCACTGGGCCCAGCGCATAGAAAAACACGTAGGTTTTTTGTTGTTTACGATTGCGGGCAATTGTGCATAAAATGGATAGCTCACACTGACAAGCAATGTAGAGGGTGAACTCTTTTCTAAGATTAGGCAGAAACTGCCCCTCATTTGAGTGCTGCTGTGTGGGAGAAAACACGTATTTTCAAGGTAAGGGACTGCAACGGACACCACTGGCATTTATTATGTAAATATTTTTAATGTTGCTAGCAAACACTTAGATAGTTGTCTTCGATGTTTGAACCGACGTTACTCACTTTAGCACTACCCAGGAGGTGCATGTAGCTTCAAAGATAAGCTATATGCGGAGTAACACCCGCAACGCTCTATGATCCCATAGACCGGGGCCTACGGTTTTAAAGTGACAAATACTACAAACATTCATGCCACCGTCAGGACTCGAACCCGAAACCTATGGTGCCGAGCTCAGAGAGCTATTCAAGGTTCTATCATGTAAATATTAATCTGTCAAATTATTTGAAATATATGCTTTCTCAATTTTGATAGAGAAACAAGCAATAATGTATATAAAAAAAATCAACAACTTTTTACTATATTGCAGAAAATCCTTACAAATAAAGTTGAAATTTTTTGCTTTTACATCTGGCTTATCACATATTAGTAGATATATGCACAGCTTTAAATGTATAAAATTAATTAATTTAAATTTAATTGCTAAATTAATATTTGAAAAAACTGTATTAACATCAGTAAACTCCTACACTACAAGTTTCAAAAAAAATGTATTTGAACTTGGGTGGAGGAATAAAAAGTATTTTATGAACGATTGAAAATTTGAACAAAATATATATATAGGAGTGTGTGAGCTAATAGAAGGAATTGAAAAAAAGGGATTTCATTATGAAATAATTAACTTTCATATAAGCAACAATTTTTGTTTGTTTTTAAAAAAAATCAAAAAATATTTCTTCTCTTAAATCTTACTTTTAAATCTCCCAGGAGACGCCCTGAGACATAAATAAATAGTTTACTTTCGAAGCAACAAAAAATAAATTGAAAAAAGAAGGGTTTAGATTTCTTATTTTTATTTATTTATTTTTTTTTTTTTTTTCAAAAAAAGAAAAAAAATAACGGCACAATACGATTTGTTATTCGCCCTTCTCCTTCACCCTGGGGTTAAAATGACATCTCATTCGTAAAAGAAAAACATTTTCAAAACCTGGGAATGCTAAAAGAAACTCGAAATAATTGCAGTGTATTAAAATTTCGATTTTATTTCACTGGCTTGAAGGTGGATAAAAAGCTACATTCGATTGAAAATTTACCCCATTTCTGCTTTTAAAGAGCGACTTTTAATATTCTCAGTCAAAATAAAGTAAATAAAAGTATTATTCAATTTTTTGCCCTTGCATAAAAATATCCAAACACCATTATATATAAAAAACGCATCAGTTTTTATCAAGACTATAAAAATACAAGAAACGACTTTATTTTCTTTGCCTGGAGAGATTTTATTTAAAATGATTTAATTAACAAAAGTATAAATATAAATGTCGAAACTTGAAGTTCTATTATGACGATATTATAAGTTTCGACATTTATATTTTATACTTTTTGTTAATGATTTTAAATAAAAGTCTTCTCCAGGCAAAGAAGTTAATAAAGTCGTTCCCTGTATTTACAGTCTTGATAAAAAGCGTTTAAAAGTCTT
Source organism: Caerostris extrusa (assembly GCA_021605095.1). Lineage (NCBI taxonomy): Eukaryota > Metazoa > Arthropoda > Arachnida > Araneae > Araneidae > Caerostris > Caerostris extrusa. The sequence goes on from BPLR01001690.1 coordinate 6,990, forward strand.
CGTTTTTTTGAAGTGTCGTTTTGAAGTTAAAGTTAAAACATTTACAGTGTCGTTTAAAGTCATCTTTTTTAAAACAATTTTACAGTGCCGTTTAAAGTCTTAACATTTTAAAACATGAAACACGCCAATGAATGATGTTATAATATCGCACGAAATAGAGATTCAGCATCATTCATTGGCGTGTTTCATGTTTAAAAAATGTTAAGACTTTAAACGACACTGCTAAGACTTTTAAACGACACTGTAAATATAGGAACCACTTTATTAACTCTTTGCCTAGAGAGAGATTTTTATTTAAATGATTTAATTAACAAATATAAATTTAGAAACTTGAATCTCTATTTCGTGCAATATTACAACATCATTCAATGGCGTGTTTAATGTTTTAAAGGTTAAGACTTTTTAAACAACACTGTAAATTTCTGAAAAAGGTTGAGATTTTAAACGACACTGTAAATATTTAAAAAGGTTAAGACTTTAAAGGCATTGTAAATGTTTTTAAAAGACTTTAAATGAGACTTTTAAACGCCACTGTAAATGTTTTATAAATGTTAAGATTTTGACACTGTATATAAAGGGAATGATTTTAGAACTTCTTTGCCTAGATATTTTATTTAAAATGATTTAATTAACAAAATATAAAATATAAATTCCCAAACTTGAACCCCTATTTCGTGCGATATTACAACATCATTCAATGGCATAGAATCACCGTAATAAAAATATTTAAAAAAATCAGAAATAAAAAAATAAAAAAAAAAAGATATAATAATTACAAAACTTTCAGGAAGTTTTGGATAAATGCCAGGCCACTATTTTCGGTATTTTTAACTCTATAATTCCCATTAAATTCTCTTCTTTCTTTTTTTTTAATATAATTTTTTCATCGACGACTTGGGTATGTCAGATGTCCTAATGACTTTTTGCACGTGAGCTGCCTGGGTGTAGTTATTGGATTTCTGTCCGTAGAATGTCATTTGAATAGCCTCAGCCTTATCTTTTAAATCACATCTCTTTTCTAATAGGAGAAAAAAAAAATGGTTTTCGGAATAGGAAACACAATTATATTACACAGAACTTTTTACTTTACACACCCACCCACGTCTTTCGGTCTTTTAAGCTCATTTTGAATTTCTGAATCGATATCTTTCTGCCACGGAATTGGTGTCATTATATCCTATACGATGATTATTATTGTGAAGAAAAAGAAAAAACACTTATTTGTATTGGTTTTTCTCATTACAAATCAAATCAAAGCTTAAGCTTGTTCTCTTTAACTTTGGTTAAATAGGTATTCTAAACATCTCGAAGATATTACTGTATAAAATAAAGGTTTTTTTAATTTTAATCTAATTGAAAATTTTTTTAATACTATAAAGATTATTGTTTTATACTAGATAATAAGTCTATTATTATAGTCATTATGTGTTTTATGTAACGTTTTTAGTAATAATATTGTTTTTCTCAAATATGGACTTTTTCTCATTACAAATCAAAGATTAAGCTGTGAGCTTAGAGACCTGGAGAGATATTTTTATTTAAATTGATTAATTGAACAAAATATAAAAATATAAATTTCGAAACTTGGACCTCTATTTTGCGCTGTTACAACATCATCCATTGCCGTGTTTAATGTTTTAAAGGTTAAAACTTTAAATGACATTGTAAATGTTTTTAAAAAGTTAAAACTTTAAACGACTCTGTAAATACAGGCAACGACTTTATTAACTTCTTTTTGCCTAGAGAGATATTTTATTTAAAATGATTTAATTAACAAAATATAAATTATAAATTTCGAAACTTGAACCTCTATTTCGTGCGATTTTATAACATCATTCAATGGCGTGTTTAATGTTTTAAAGGCTAAACAACACTGTAAATGTTTAAATGTTAAGATTTTGTAAACTGTTTAAAAGGGTTAAGACTTTAAACGACACTGTAAATCTTCTTTAAAAGGTTAAGACTTTAAACGACACTGTAAATCTTTAAAAGGAAGAAGACTTTAAACGACACTGTAAATGTTTTTAAAAGGTTAAGACTTTAAACGACACTGTAAAAATAAAAGCAAGGAACGACTATATTAACTTCTTTTTTACCTAAAGAGATATTTATTTAAATTGATTTAATTAACAAAATATAAAATATAAATTCCCAAACTTGAACCTCTATTTCGTGCGATATTTATAACATCATTCAATGACATAGGAATCAATCGATATTAAAAAAATCAGAGAAATAAAAAAAAAATAAGATAATAATTACAAAACTTTCAGGAAGTTTTGGATAAATGTAGGCCACTATTTTGGTATTTTAACTCTATAATTCCCATTAAATTCTCTTCTTTCTTTTTTAATATAATTTTTTTCATCGACGACTTGGGTATGTCAGATGTCCTAATGACTTTTGCACGTAAGCTGCCTGGTTGTAGTTATTGGATTTCTGTCCGTAGAATGTCATTTGAATAGCCTCAGCCTTATCTTTTAAATCAATCTCTTTTCTAATAGGAGAGAAAAAAGTCTTTTTCGAATAGGAAACACAATTATATTACAGAACTCTTTTACCCCCCCCCCCTTACGTCTTTCGGTCTTTTAAGCTCATTTTTGAATTTCCTGAATCGATATTTTCTGCCACGGAATTGAGGTGTCATTATATCTATGCGATGATTATTATTTGTGAAGAAAAAACACTTATTTGAGAAGTAATATTGGATTTTTCTCATTACAAATCAAATCAAAAGCTTAAGCTTGTTCTTTAGCTTGAATTTAATGGTATTCTAAAACATGTCACTTAAGAATATTTCTTTATAAAATAAAAAGGTTTTTAATTTTAATTTAATTGAAATTGTTTTGTATATAAAAGATTATTTAAACAAAAAGATAAAATAAAATTCTAAAATTCTAAACCATCTCGAAAAATATAAAATAAAGCCTTTTAATGTTTTATATTATTAAAAAAATTTCAATTAATTTTAAAATTATTTTTGTAAATATTTTAAATTTAATTGGAATATTTAATTAATTAAATTAATTTTTTTTTTGTAAAATAATTTTTGTAATTTTTTTTTTTTTTTATTATTTCTTTATAATAAGTCTTTTATTACAGTCATTATTATGTGTTTTAGATAATGTTTCTTAGTAATATATTTTTACACATTTGAGAAACAATATTGGATTTTTCTCATTACAAATCTTGTAAACTGTTCTCTTTAGCTCGAATTTAATAGGCATTCTAAACCATCTCGAAGACTATTTCTTTATAAAATAAAGCTTTTAATATTTTATGTTATTAAAAAATTCCAATGATATTAAAAATTATTTTTTGTACTAAATAATAAGTCTATTATTATAGTGTGTTATTATAGTGTTATAAGTCTATTATTATTATTATGTGTTTTAGCTAATGTTTCTTAGTAATAACAATTTACGCTATTATTATTCAAATGGAAGAACTCTAGAGTTCCTAATATTTTAAATTAACCAGATCATAAATTCTGTGCTTACGCTTGGGATACTAACGATAAATCCATGATGTGTTTATCCAAGTTTCTCCATTGGGTTAGAAAGGGCGAACTACTGTGGCATCTGGGGAGTTCACCCTTCATCTTTAATTCAAAATTGAGGTGATACTAAGGATTAATAATTGTTATGGATTTTTCTGTATAAAATTATTGCCTCACTGAAATGGTTATCCATTTTGTAAATTAAGCATTATAGAAACTTACAAATTTTTCATTTTTTGATTTAAGGTCTAAAAAATAATGGATATATCTTTGATGTCGGTAATGTTTCATTTATGCATATAAGACTGATATTAATCAATATGGACCTTTGGACTTTTCTTTAAAACTACAGAGTGTAAAATTAGAAAGATAGAAGCTGAAAAATAGTCGATGCATAAAGAATCAATAAACAAAACGTGGGAATTAAACGTGGAAAACCAATACGAGTACATTTTAATGAATGGTTTATCTCATTTCCGTTTGTTACTCACTAAATGAGAAAAATGTTTTGAATCTAATTATCATCAAGATACTAAAAAATAAAAAAAAAAAAATGCGATGTTTGAAGATATCACCGGCTATTCTGTTTACTTTGGAAGAAAATTCACTTTCTTCTTTGCGATTTCAGAGGAAGCGACTTGAACGACAGTTCGTTGTACCATCCATAATCACAACAACATCTTGAGTTTTTTTCTCACATTCCGGCCTCAAGCAGATATATCATATATAGAGAGGGCCATTTAATTGGATACTTTGCTATCAACGATACGCAAATCACGGTTCACCGCATACTATATCCATTTTACTTAAGATTTACAATTGGTAAGGTCTTCAGATTTTGCTGAAAAGATTAAAACGTGGAATAGGATCCAACGTTAGTTTTTTAAATATTAAAAAAGATTTTATTGATTGTTTTAGACTTTTCTGTCAGACTATTACACTGTTTCTCAAACTTTTTGAGTTTGGTTTGTCGCTCTACGGTCATTTTTTTGCACACTGTGGGCTAATTAGATCAGGGCCTACAGTTTAACGTGGATTCCGAACCACCACAAACATCCATGCCACCGCCAGGAATAAACCTGAAACCTGTGGTGCCAAAGGCCAGAGCGCTAGCTAATTGGCCAAAAAAATTGTAGGGTTTGGTTTGGTTTGTCGCTCTACGGTCATTTTGTGCACACTTTGGTCTAATTAGACCAGGACTTACAGTTTAACGTGGAGTCAGAACCAGTCTAACAAGCATCCATGCCACCCCAGGATTTGAACCTGGAGCAAGGTGCCAAAGCCAGATCTCTGAAGATATCACCAACTATTCGGAAGAAATTCACTTTCTTCTTTGTGATTTCGGAGGCAGGGACTTGAACGACAGTTCATTCCACCGTCCATAATCGCAAACAACATCTTGAGTTTTCTCAAATTCCGGCCTAAAGCAGATATATCAAATATACAGAACCATTTAATTGGATATTTTTTCTATCCAATGATACGCAGACCACGGTTCACCGCATACTACATACATTTTACATATTTATAATTGGAATGTTTTCAGATTTTACTGAAAGATTAAAAACTGAATAACTATGATCCAACTTTAGTTTAATAAAAAAAAGTAAACAGTTAACTATTATGAGAACATTTTGATTGTTTTTTACTTTTCTTACAGACTTCTCAAACTTTTTGAAATCAGGACATTTGTTCGATTAATTGTAGGTTTAGTTTGATGCTCTAAACTTTTGACCGTGGCTTACAGTTTAACGTGGATTCCAGCACTAGCACCAGCATACTATGCCATTTCGAATTAAACCTGTGGTACCAGAAGACCAGAACTCTAATTGGCCATCAGGTTTAGGTTTTGGTTTGTTTTGCTTTACGGTCATTTGTGCACACTTTGGGCCTCACTGACCCTCTGGCCTTTGGTACCACAAGCTTCGGGTTCGAGTCCAAGCGATGCCATGGATGCTTGTTAGTAATTCAGAATACACATTGAACTTGTATGTCCCTGTCTAATTAGCCTAGAGTGTTCAAAAATGACCATAGAGCTGCAAACCTAGACAACTAATTGTCCAGGAGTAGAGGTTTAAATAAGTTGCCACAAGCGAAAGTTTTGGAAATTTTTGCATATTAAATTCTGTCGATATAAAATGAGTAAAATTTAATCCAAAATAAAAAAATTAAAATATTTTTCCTTCACTTTAAAAATATAGTAGTATAGTATAATTTTGAAAAGGAGCTTAAGTTTTAGAAACTACAAAATAATATCAATGTTGCCAATACATTTTTAATATTAATGAACCTTAGCCTATCCTTTTACTATCGTCTGCAACCAAACGATGATTCAGATTCCTTTCCTTGACATCGAACAATCAAGCACATTGAACACTTCAGTTGATTTCATGCTTTGCCTCAGGCCAAATATTTGTCATTTCGATTCAAAGTAATATAACTGGTAGCCGAATTCACTTTCTTTATGCCACTTACAGCGCCATCTATTAATGCACTTTAGAGCTTTTTTATGCGTACCATTTTCCCCTTCTTCAAGTATCTTCAGTTCAAATTTGAACTCATTGGTTCTTTTACACAGTCTTTTGAAAGTTACTTTAATTATAATCGCCCTGCATATATATTTGCAAATTAAATTGCTGTCAATATGAAATGAGTAAAATTTAATCAAAAAAAAAAAAAATAAATATTTTTATTCTTCACTTTAAGAAATTTTAAAATATAAGAACTACTATTCAAAATAATACTAAATTTTAAAAACTGCAAGATAATATCAATGTAAATGCATTTGAATATCAATGAGCCTAGGTAGCATTTTCCAATATCGTCTGCAACCAAACGATGATTCCTTTCCTTGACATCTTCCTTTTCAACCTGTGAGTCGCAAACAGCCCAAGTCCAGAAAGGTTAATGACTCTACGTGCGTGGACGTTTTTTGTCCTTAATCTCGGTTGTCGGTCACTCAACCACTGCTATCCACGGTTTCGTTCTCGTATGTTTGGTTTTGCAGTATTGGTAACACCACAATTTCATTGAAAGGAATACAGTAGCTTTATTATTGGCGTATTATTTGAGTAAAAATGTCGCCAAACAACAGTGAAAGATGGAAGTCTGTAAAGAAAGTTTGCAAATGTAGAATTTCGCACTATTGTTTTTATGATAGTTATACGATTTATTTTTCAATGAAAGGTTTCTAAAATTGTCTTAATAAGAAACCAACCATTTGTATCAAGACATTTTCCTCCTTTTTTTTTCTGAATATATTATATTTAACAGAGAAAATATTACACATTTGAAATTTATGATTTTTCTAATAGTTATTTGGATATGGTGAAAGAGTAAATTATTTCTCACTAATTATGAATTTTAAAAGGTATTAAGTTTTATATTTTTTTATTTGCATCAATTCATTGAAGATTCATTTCATCATTTATTTCCATGAATTTCATTCATCCAGTTCATTCATTTGCATCAATTCATTGAAGAATTGATGCAAATTTTGAATTTTTATTATCATGAACACTCTTGGCAGCCTCTCGTTTTACCATTCCTTTCATATTACTCTTCCTGATTTCCTGACCTAAAATTAACACATTTAATTATTATACTAAATTATTAGACTTGAGTTTCACATTTTCTTATAAGTCTGTTTGTCTCTTTTATTTGTTATATTAATATTTCTGATGATTAATTCTCTCCGATTCTTCTTTCCCATTAATTAGCAAGATACTAACCAAAACACTTTTTTTAATGGTTTGTTTATTATTTCACATTCCCTTTGACCAGGCGTTTTTATAAATTTCGTAGCTCTTCGACGTGTGTTTTTCTGTCTCCCCTGGAATGTACTCAAACTCCATTTACGTACATAAATGGAGTATAATGTATATGTATAATAAAACTATATATTATATATATATATTTTTTTTACATTTCTATGGCAGATTATGAACAGTTACAGCAATAAAAAGAACAACGAAAAATAAAAAAAGAACAGAGAAAACAACAAAACAAGCTGAAACGGAGTTCATTAATCTAACATACTCTAGCCCTCCCCAATATCGCTCGGCGAGAAAATCTTGCTCAAAGAGCATTACAGTGAAGTAGATGCGTGGAGTCCATGGCCTCTCCAGAGGTGCATATCGGGAAGGAACAATTGGGGCCTGTAAAGATGTTTACGCAGGCAGTCGGTTGTCAAATTAGCCTCCATATTAGTAAACACATCAATATCCTTTTCACACAGAGTCAGCAAGCTCTGCGCGCTTCGATTGGACGGTCCACCGGCAGTCCACTGTAGCACTCTCGAAGAGTATCAAAGTGAGGGGAGGAAGACATAATGCCAAGTTGTAGATCTTTTAGCCACTAAAAAAGTGTTGCCAGATGCACCACGGGAAGGTAGATTCGCGCACCCTTATATATATGTAGGTGGTTATAAAAAATAATGGAAACACTCTAGAATTATAAGAGATCCTTTACTAATATGGCAGCCCTCAAGCCATATAAGTAAAAAGATTCCTTATAATTCAAGCCACTGCTGACAAGTAATATAGTAGTTAGTATTAGCCTGGGAATTGAATCCTACAAGTGCTGAATAGTGATTAGAGGAATATTGAACCATTCTTCATGGAGATGAGTGTGTAATTTCAGGAGGGATACCGGTGGAGGATATTGTACCTCTGGAAACACCTGAAAGCTGAGATGTTTTTGGTCACAGTTGCTCCAGCTAGTCGGGCTCCTATAGTTTGGCTCTGTGAGGTCTGACACATTACTCTAAATCCAAGCCGTATACAACTTCACTAAAAGTTACCTCATACTAATATGCTTTTCATATTAAAAACTGATAGCTAAGGTTGAATTTTAATGCTTACGAAATATTTTTAAATGTCACTTTTTATTCACAGGTGCTTCCATTATTTTGATAACCATCTATATATATATATATATATATATATATACAGATGGTTATCATACATATTGTGAAGATTTATGTATCAATTTATATATATGTACCTAAATTTCTGTTATCGAATCAATCGTAAGTCTCAGTAAGTCAGTCTCATAAATCTTTTTAGGTATATCTCGTTTTTAAAAATGATCCGTTCTAATTGTAAATACACATTTATTTTACCTCCGTAAAAATATTTTAGTAAAAAACACGTTAATTCTTTTCCCGAACATTTAAATAATTCCGTATACACGATACAATTCATCTTACGAAATTGAACATTCATCTCATATAATTCCTAAAATATTTAATCCTAAACCATTTTTGATTTTTTTAACGTTATCAAACTTACATTTTACAGTTACATGTAAATTAAAATTTGTTCACAAAGGAAAAACGTAATTACCATATCCTTTTATCTGGGTGCATTTAGTACTCAATTTAGCACAAGGGCACGAATCAAAAAATAATGTATTCCCCGCATCAAAAGAAATGCAATTTATTTTATCCAGAGTAAAAGATTCGAATGTTTCTCATTCTGTTCGATTTAACTCGTTCGAAAACAAAACAATCCACCCCGAGGAAGTTCTTTAGCAAAAACACCCACCGTGTGTTCCATTGTCACTTTCGTTCCATTCCAGCGTTCTTGTCGTTTCACTTAATTCTGGTTCCGGTACAGTGAGCACCCCGATTTACATGAGAAGAAAAAAATCGTTTGGAGGAGAGGTGACACCAAGAAAAAAAAAAATTCGAACAAAGCAATCTGGAGCGAAAATCCTACGCAAATCGTCTGTGTTGATATCCTTTTGCGATGCCATGGCTATGTGACACTCTAAGAATCTAGATTACATGTTACGAATACAAATTCCTCATTTTACCCAGTAAACGAGTTTTCTTTATTCCTTTCTTTCTTTTTTTTTCTTTTTCTTTTCTTTTTCTTTATTTATCGCATTGTTGCTTTTGCTGTGGGTGTTGCCATTCACAGATTGGAAATGATGGGAAGAAAATCGAAAGTTTCATGGTGTTAGCTTTTTCTTCGGGGCTAGATTGTTCTGTTGTGCATGGGTTTTCTTTTTTGAGAAAAAAAAAGGTAATTGTGGTTTTAAGGGAGGGATAATTCTTGTTTATAATGTGATCTGTGGGAAGTTTGGATTGTTACGAATCGTTTGGCTCTGTTGTGATAGGGTCTGTTGATCGAACACCAGCCCCGAGGTGGATTGTTCGAATGAAGATATCGTTTGGGAAATCGTCTTTTGTGAAGTTTGTTGAATGGCAATGATTTGAGCGAGGAAAGACGCAATGGAGCGCATTGATTATGTGAAGTGATGATTTCAGAAATATTCCATTCCAAATTTTTAAATGATATTAATAATGAAATGAAGTTACTCTTTATGCGATTAATATTAAGTTATTTTTATTGATAACTGTTTATTTATTTGTTTAGAGCTGTTTGCACTAGTTTTGGTTTGTTTAGAGGTGTTTATACAGTATAGAGCTGTTTTTTATTTTTTTTTTTTTCTTAATTCTTCAAATAAAAATTTGGTACTTTTTGGCCTATTTTAATATACCTGAAAATATTTATGGAAAATTCGAAGATGTTAACTTGTATTATTAAAAATATTAAACAATGCGCCAACAAACTTTAAAAATATGTATTACTAAAGCTGTAATGTTAGCGCTCTGACACTAGGTGCCACAGGTTTCGGGTTCGTGTTCCGGCGGATCTTTGTAGTGGTTCAGAATCCTCTTAAAACTGTAAGTCCTGATTTAATATGATCATAGAGCGTTGTGGGGGGTAGTGTTACTCTCGTCCGTAGTATATCTTCAAGCTACACGTGCCCCTGGGTAGTGCTAAATGAGTAACGGCGATGCAGACCTTACTTATAGCATAAAAAGATTAACTGTATCTTAATTGCCAGCTGCATTAGAACAACAATATATATACATAATCTACTGCAAGTTGTAATATTTCACATTATATATATGTGTGTATGTGTGTGTGTGTGTGTGTGTGTGTGTGTGTGTGTGTGTGTGTGTGTGTGTGTGTGTGTGTGTGTGTGTGTGTGTGTGGATGGATGGATGGATGTTTGTAGTGGTTTGGAATCCATTTTAAACCGTAGGTCCTGGTCTAATAGAACCGTAGAGCGTGGGGCTGTTAATCCTACCCAGTGAAAAAGGAAAACATCTCCTATACTCAAATCTGCCAGTAGGCCGTGAATCTGCCGGATTGACGTGGCATAGCATAGGGTTCCTGATCCAATAAAGAAGAAGATAGTTATTTCAGAAAAAGAAATTCTATATCGCCATTTGTTGATGAATTTAGTATACATATATGTATAGCTTTGATATATAATATGTGTTTTAATAAGTAAATCAATACATTTTACCATAAAACAATAAAAATCATTTTAAAACACGCTCAAGATATTAGTTTAATTGAAAACCAGATTTTCCACAGAGAAATATTATGAAAAATATAACAAAAAAAGATTCATTTGTGGGTTTTTAATATTATTTATTTTTTCCATATATTTTAATTTTTGCAATTTTTTTTTATTCAGCATTTTTTATTGAAAGTTATTTAATTTGTGATGTTTTTTAATACTTGTTGTTGTAAATATAATTATTTTTATGATTAAATAGTCATCATTTTAATTATTTCCTTTTCTTTTTCAGGTAAGAACTTTTCCTTAATTATTCCCTAGATATTGGTGAGTGTATTTATGCTTACTTATAAATTTAATGTAAATATTTCAGGTGTATGATTTTTAAAACATGACAACAAAATATATCATTTTTTTCACAGTTTTTAACAGAAATGTTTTTAATAGAATTACCCAAAAATATAGCAAATTGATGTGCTAAATATAGTTTAATGATTAAGCACATTATCATAAGTGTGAAAAATTATTACAAATGTGCTGCAAGTTGTAATACTTATTCCTGTGCTTTGCTTTCTTCGAGTTTTGATTTAAACAATTGTAGGTGATTTTTTGTTCGTTTTTCGTCATTTTAAATATTCTAAAACAATTATTTATCGAGTATTTAAAAAATGAATGTTACGTTAACTTGATTGTCAGTTCCATTTAAAATCTTTTTTTACTTCAAATTAAATCTAAAAATCTCCAATATTGGTGTTAGTATAAAAACATACTTGAATGTATAATAATTCATTCGGCCTTCAAATAAAGAAGGTCATTTTAAAAAGAAAATTATAATTGCCTTTGAGCTGCTTTTTAGAACAAATTATTTCAATAAGCAAAAAAAAATAAATAAATAAATTAATAATAATAAAAGTTGAAGAAAAATATTACTTTTTAACATTGGGTAAATGCATCTTACCATTTTAGGATAATTTCTAATATTTGACATTGTTCTTATTATTTTTTACTTCTTTTTAGGAACGTTTATTTTATCATGCTAGTGTTATGAAAGAATTTTATAATTTAGTGTGAAAACGTATACGTAGTATAAAAACCAAGTATGAAAAACGTACGTAGCATAAAAAAATATTATAATTTAGTGTAAAAACAATTTAGTTTCTCAAAACAAAAATGGTTTATAATGCAAATTTAATTTATGAATCTTTTTTTTTCTTTTTATATATAAAACGGTTTCATTAAATAAGACATCAGTATAAAGTATAATAATGTTAACATTATAATATTTATAACGTTATAATTTTATATTCCTGTTTTTATTACTAAGAAAAGATTTTTACCTTTGGAAAAATCTTAATTTAACAGATTTTTCGAAGGAAAAATTTCATATGTTTTAATGCGATTATTTAAAACAATTTAGAAATTTCCTTGGATTAAATAAGTTCACAAAAAAATCAACATAATTTCTCCCTCTCTTATAAGAATTGCGAATCATAAACTGTCAATTCTCACTTCATTAGAGAGTTTTTGCATAACGTTTTTTATCGTCCGATATTTTTCTTCCAAGCGCTCATGCTCATAGGAAACATTGTACCTATGTGCGCATGCATATCTGAAATACTGCACTAGTGAGCTATTCCTTTGAGCATGTGCGCGCTAGGGAAGAAAAATATCGGACGATAAAAAAACGTTATGCAAAAACTCTTTTATTATTTAATTATACCACCCATAAGAAAACCGATAATTAATTTTTCCAAAACTTTCCACCTACTACCCAAACAACGTTTGTTTCCCTAAACAATTTCCCAATTAATTTAATATCCGTATGCCATGGTAAAAAAAAACCGTTTACCGATGGTAAAAAAAAAAAGGTGTTACGGTGGAAATTGGAAGATATGCATTTATATTCCTGACGCGTTATGAATGAAGGTAGCGTTATGCATTTATATTCTTGACCATCGTCCATTAGCCCACATTATCCGTGCGCTAACTTCGTTTGCAGCATAATTCTGCAATATCGATTACCTTCATTCAGGCGCACAGCTACACGCTATAATGAAATCTTCCCATCTCTTGCCATTAATTCAACAATTTTATTATCGCTGGCCAAACAATGTTTGTTTCCCTAAACAATTTCCCCAATTAATTTAATACCCGTATGCCAACAACAACTTATCATTTTTATCTTCCAATTTCCACCGTAACACCTTTTTTTTTTACCGTATTTATATTCCTGACCATCGTCCATTAGCCCACATTATCCGTGCGCTAACTTCGTCGGAGCATAATTCTGCAATATCGATTACCTTCATTCAAGCTGACGGCTACACGCTATAATGAAATCTTCCCATTAATTCAACAATTTTATTATCGCCACCCAAACAGTGTTTGTTTCCTAAACAATTTCCCCAATTAATTTAAACACGTGTGCCACCAACAACATACCATTTTTATCCTCCAATTTCCACCGTAACACCTCTTTTTTTCCCGTATTTATATTCTGACCATCGTCCATTAGCCCACATTATCCGTGCGCTAACTTCGTCGGAGCATAATTCTGCAATATCGATTACCTTCATTGAAGCGCACAGCTACACGCTATAATGAAATCTTCCCATCTCTTGCCATTAATTCAACAATTTTATTACCACTGGCCAAACAATGTTTGTTTCCCTAAACAATTTCCCCAATTAATTTAATACCCGTATGCCAACAACAACTTATCATTTTATCTTCCAATTTCCACCGTAACACCTCTTTTTCCGTATTTATATTCCTGACCATCGTCCATTAGCCCACATTATCCGTGCGCTAACTTCGTCAGCATAATTCTGCAATATCGATTACCTTCATTCAGGCGCACAGCTACACGCTATAATGAAATCTTCCCATCTCTTGTCATTAATTCAACAATTTTATTACCACTGGCCAAACAATGTTTGTTTCCTAAACAATTTCCCCAATTAATTTAATACCCCGTATGCCAACAACAACTTATCATTTTTATCTTCCAATTTCCACCGTAACACCTCTTTTTTTTTCCCGTATTTATATTCCTGACCATCGTCCATTAGCCCACATTATCCGTGCGCTAACTTCGTCGGAGCATAATTCTGCAATATCGATTACCTTCATTGAAGCGCACAGCTACACGCTATAATGAAATCTTCCCATCTCTTGTCATTAATTCAACAATTTTATTACCACTGGCCAAACAATGTTTGTTTCCCTAAACAATTTCCCCAATTAATTTAATACCCGTATGCCAACAACAACTTATCATTTTTATCTTCCAATTTCCACCGTAACACCTCATTTTTTTCCGTATTTATATTCCTGACCATCGTCCATTAGCCCACATTATCCGTGCGCTAACTTCGTCGGAGCATAATTCTGCAATATCGATTACCTTCATTGAAGCGCACAGCTACACGCTATAATGAAATCTTCCCATCTCTTGTCATTAATTCAACAATTTTATTACCACTGGCCAAACAATGTTTGTTTCCCTAAACAATTTCCTAATTAATTTAATACCCGTATGCCAACAACAACTTATCATTTTTATCTTCCAATTTCCACCGTAACACCTCTTTTTTTTTCCCGTATTTATATTCCTGACCATCGTCCATTAGCCCACATTATCCGTGCGCTAACTTCGTCGGAGCATAATTCTGCAATATCGATTACCTTCATTGAAGCGCACAGCTACACGCTATAATGAAATCTTCCCATCTCTTGCCATTAATTCAACAATTTTATTACCACTGGCCAAACAATGTTTGTTTCCCTAAACAATTTCCTAATTAATTTAATACCCGTATGCCAACAACAACTTATCATTTTTATCTTCCAATTTCCACCGTAACACCTCTTTTTTTTTTTTCCCGTATTTATATTCCTGACCATCGTCCATTAGCCCACATTATCCGTGCGCTAACTTCGTCGGAGCATAATTCTGCAATATCGATTACCTTCATTGAAGCGCACAGCTACACGCTATAATGAAATCTTCCCATCTCTTGCCATTAATTCAACAATTTTATTACCACTGGCCAAACAATGTTTGTTTCCCTAAACAATTTCCCCAATTAATTTAATACCCGTATGCCAACAACAACTTATCATTTTTATCTTCCAATTTCCACCGTAACACCTCTTTTTTTCCGCATTTTATATTCCTGACCATCGTCCATTAGCCACATTATCCGTGCGCTAACTTCGTCGGAGCATAATTCTGCAATATCGATTACCTTCATTGAAGCGCACAGCTACACGCTATAATGAAATCTTCCCATCTCTTGTCATTAATTCAACAATTTTATTACCACTGGCCAAACAATGTTTGTTTCCCTAAACAATTTCCCAATTAATTTAATACCCGTATGCCAACAACAACTTATCATTTTTATCTTCCAATTTCCACCGTAACACCTCTTTTTTTCCCGTATTTATATTCCTGACCATCGTCCATTAGCCCACATTATCCGTGCGCTAACTTCGTCGGAGCATAATTCTGCAATATCGATTACCTTCATTGAAGCGCACAGCTACACGCTATAATGAAATCTTCCCATCTCTTGTCATTAATTCAACAATTTTATTACCACTGGCCAAACAATGTTTGTTTCCCTAAACAATTTCCCAATTAATTTAATACCCGTATGCCAACAACAACTTATCATTTTTATCTTCCAATTTCCACCGTAACACCTCTTTTTTTTTTTTTCCCGTATTTATATTCCTGACCATCGTCCATTAGCCCACATTATCCGTGCGCTAACTTCGTCGGAGCATAATTCTGCAATATCGATTACCTTCATTGAAGCGCACAGCTACACGCTATAATGAAATCTTCCCATCTCTTGCCATTAATTCAACAATTTTATTACCACTGGCCAAACAATGTTTGTTTCCTAAACAATTTCCCCAATTAATTTAATACCCGTATGCCAACAAAAACTTATCATTTTTATCTTCCAATTTCCACCGTAACACTCTTTTTTTTTTCCCGTATTTATATTCCTGACCATCGTCCATTAGCCCACATTATCCGTGCGCTAACTTCGTCGGAGCATAATTCTGCAATATCGATTACCTTCATTGAAGCGCACAGCTACACGCTATAATGAAATCTTCCCATCTCTTGTCATTAATTCAACAATTTTATTACCACTGGCCAAACAATGTTTGTTTCCCTAAACAATTTCCCCAATTAATTTAATACCCGTATGCCAACAACAACTTATCATTTTTATCTTCCAATTTCCACCGTAACACCTCTTTTTTTTTCCCGTATTTATATTCCTGACCATCGTCCATTAGCCCACATTATCCGTGCGCTAACTTCGCTGGAGCATAATTCTGCAATATCGATTACCTTCATTCAGAAGCACAGCTACACGCTATAATGAAATCTTCCCATCTCTTGCCATTAATTCAACAATTTTTATTATCGCTGCCGTGGGGGAACCATAAAACCCTAGTTTAACGGTAACTTGTGACGCAAAGAAAGCGTAATAACTTCCCGATAACCAAGTTACACTGGCGTTCCGTGTCGGTTTTAATCTCTGGGAACAAGCTGTTACGATTTTTTGCGCCGGGGCGTCTCTTGTACTAAAAGGTACAGGTCCTGTTCTATAAAAGTTTGGGTTTGTTGCCGGTGTAAGGATGGAAAAATATACGCGCTAAAGTTAGGGTGATAAAAATTGGTTTGGTTTTCCGATTGCCATGAAATATTGGACAGAAACATTAAAGATAAAAGCACACAAATCTTCATAGATTCTCTCGTGTAACTCTGTTTTGGTGTTGTATCAGAAACACGGGGGGGTCGCTTTATTTCTTTCTGTATAAACTTTTAAAAATAGTTTATTTCCCAAAATTGAATTTTGTTAAATAATTCGTAACTTGCAAACAGCAAAATATGCAAAAAGCTATTGCAAATATAGCACTGTGATAATATTCTATTACGCGAGAGAAAAATCTCATCTCGTTGTAAATCTGATATCGGTAAATTTTTAAGTTCACTGAAAGATTCGCTATTTTCGACAGACTTCCATTTTTGCTTGTTTTTAATTTAATAATTCGGTTGTTGGCGTTTCTTCTCCTAAACAGTACATGTCTTGTATAAACCCAAAGTTTTAGCCTGTTAAAAGTTTTGGTTTGTTGCTGGTGTAAGGATAGAAAAATATACGCACTTTAGTTAGGGTGATAAAAATTGGTCTGGTTTCCCGATTGCCATGAAATATTGGACAGAAACATTAAAAATATAAGCACAGAAATCTTCATAAATTCTCGTGTAACTGTGTTTTAGTGTTGTATCAAAAATGCTTGGTTGTATTTTTGCATTTATTTTTATATACAGACTTTTAAACAAAGTGGAACACAGTTTATTTCCCAAAACTAAATTTTTATTAAATAATTCATAACTTGCAAACGTCAATGCAAACAAAGAAAGATACACGTAGCTATTGCAAATAGAGCACTGCGAAAATATTCCATTACGCGAGAGTAAAATCTGAACTCACTCAAAATATATGAGCTAAAGTTAGGGTGATAAAAATTGGTTTGGTTTTCCAATTGCCATGAAATATTGCACAGAAACTTACATTAAAGATAAAAGAAAGCACAAAATCTTCATAGATTCTCATATAACTATAGTATAAAAAATACATGTGTCGCTTTATTTCAATCTACAGATCGCTTTATTTCAATCTACATTTCTACAGATTTTTAAATAAAGTGTGAAACACAGTTTATTTCCCAAAGTAGAATTTTTGTTAAATTATTCGTAACTTGCAAACAGCTATACAAACAACGAAAGATACACGAAACTATTGCTAATATAGTACTGCGATAATATTCCATTACATGAGAGCAAAATATAATCTCATCATGACTCTAATAAGTTATGAGTTACCCTATTATTTAATTTAAATTTTATGTCATTATCATTATTAATGATAGTTCCAAGGTATTTAAATTGTTAAACATACTCAAAGGTAAAATATCTATCATTTGTATTAAAAAATCTGGTACTTAATCCATCATATATTCTCATAGAACAGAATATTTCCTTGATTACTGATAGATTTATTGTATTTCGACATAAGATTGAAATAGTTATTCCACTAATAATTTATCTTGTTATACCCAACGGAAGAAAAGTGTCTTCTAGGTTAGAAAAACAATCTTTTTTTTTCACCCTTTTCAATTTCCACATGAGATTCTTTTATTTTCACAGCTTCCTTCCAAACTGTTTCCTGAGACAGAAACAACATTATTTTTTACTTTTTATAGTTGCCAAATCTGTCACAAAAAAAAGCGTTATTTATATCCAAAACTTCTCTGTTGCCAAGACAGGCGTAGAATTTAGTTTCCCTCTGGTACTTAACTGACCGTTACAAATTAAGGCTACACGTTCATCTAAATCGCCGATTTTTCTTCTACAAGTACTGACTTTTCAGAAAGGAGACGTTTTCCATTAACTTTGTTTTGGTCTTATAAACCATATATTTTTAAGCTATTGTCTTCAATCTCTTTTCTGTGTATTAATTTGCTTTATCACAACTTGCTAATACAAACTAATTCTTTTTATACATTTATTATTATACAGGGTGATTATAATTAAAAGTCCCACTTTCAAAATGCTGTAAAAAAGAACCACTCGTCACAATGAGTTCAAATTTGAACTTAAGATACTTGAAGAACAGAGAAACGGTTCTGCCCTCAAAAAAAAGCTCCAAAGTGTATTAATAGATGGCGCTGTAAGCAGCATAAAGAAAGTGAATTTGGCCACCGGTGATATTTTGAATCGGAATTACGCTCATATTTGGCATGAGTTGCACATCAAAACCAACTGTATGTGCTTGATTGTTTCCGTTTTTGACAAAAAAATAACTTCCAAGTCATTCAACAGTTATGACACTGTTAGTGAAAAGTCCATCCACCACGGCAAAAGTCGTAAATTGATGGGAAAAATTGGGTGGAACTTTTTTTTTTTTGATATACTGTTTCCTCCTTTTTCAGGTATCTTCAATTCAAATTTGAACTCATTGGGACGAGTGTTTCTTTTTTTTTTTTTTACAGCATTTTGAATGTGAAACTTTACTTAAAAATTATATGCTATTAAGTCCATTTTTTTTCTTTAATTATTTTTTTTACATGGTGCGCAACCAGAAGTTACGAAAATTTTTATTAGTTTATTTTTAATTAAATAAAATCGTACTTTTATAATGCCACCTGATAAATATATCACATCCGATAATTTGCTAATTAATAAACAGGGTTTCCATAAAAAGTCTTTTTATCTTACTTCCTTTGCCCTTAATATCTTTAATATGCATAGAAAAAGAGACAGTCATATCTGGTGCACATGGTGTCCAGTCTTTTGTCAAAGATATTGTGTATCGAACAGCGCAAGGTATAAGGCTGGCTAATATAAAGAAGAGGAATCACTGGAAAACATAAATTGGAACAATAAGGCGTATATATAGTGACTAAGACAATTAAACGAATACCATATTGATATGCTTCCTGCAATTAATGTGTATAGAGATATATTAAGTAAAATAAAAACAAAAATAGACAAAGTTAAAATTAACAAGACAAATAAAACTTAAATATTTATGTCTTATTTTGCACAATTTTCTATTATAGTATATTTTCATTTATTTTTATTAATTTTGGGGGTTTAATTGATGCTAAAACTGCTTTGTATAGACACTGTGTTATAATTTATATTATTATAGTTTATTTACTAAAAATTATTGAATATAAATTTCTGTGGATCATAAAGGGTTAATTAGGATTATAGGAATTGCTTAGATTCTACTATTTTGATTATTTAATGGATTAAATCGAATTAATTGCTACTATATGCTTAGATAATGAATTCAATTGGTTCTATTAATTGCTTAGATGCTATATATTGCTTAGATAACGAATAATAAATTTGGAATTATTAATTATCATTAATTGCTTAGATGCTACTGTCACTGCTTAGATAAGGAATTTAACTGGAACTATTCATTGTTTAGATGCTCACAACTTCACAAGAGTTATCACATTGTTTAGATTACTTCACAATCCATTTCCAAATAAACCTTATAAGTCCATCGCTAAATGTATGAATCCGCTCGAATATTTTAAGTCAATTGAGCAATCGCAAGATTTCTAATTGATTAAATGTAAACGAATGTCTTTTCGCGCAACTAATTAATCTGCCACACACATTTTCCGTTTCCACTGAATTCGGTCGAGGTTTTCTCCTCCTAACTTGCTAAAAATAAAAAGTCGCAGAAATGGAAAAGGGAAAATGTTTAATTACTTTTAGCGTGGCGAATTTCTTGGAAAACAAGAGCCCAAAAGTTTTAATTTTCGAGTGGTGTGCAAGCGAAATTCCGAATCGCGAAGCGAAAAGCTTCTCATCTTGTTTTCCTAATCTTGGCATGACTTTGAATTGATTCCACTTTTTACCTGGCTATGCAAGCTACATTGTGTGTCGTTAAACTGTGATTCGTGTGGTTAAAAGGAGAGTGCTGTAATAAAGTGAAACAAATTCCGATGAGTCAAAACGAATTAAAGTGGAATTATTAGTTGTTTAGATGCTACTATATTTCTTAGGTAAAATTCAATTAAACTATTAATTGCTTATATGTTACTGTATTGCTTAGATAACGAATTCAATTAAACTTTATTAATTGCTTAGACAAAGAATTAAAGTGGAACTACTGTTCCTTAGATGCTACTATATTGCTTAGATAATGAATAAAATTGACTAAAGTCTTGATTGATAACGAATTAAATAGGAATAATTGCTTGATGTTACTGTATTGCTTATAAGGAAATTAAATTGAACTATTAATTGTTTAGATAATGAATTAAATTGGCACTATTAATAATTAAATTTAGAATATTAATTGCTGAAATGTTATTATACTTAGTAAACGTATTTAATTGGAACTATTAATTCTTAGATGTTACATTTCCATTTGGTTCCAAATGAACATTCTAAGCGCATCACTACACATACTAGAATCCACCATGGATCTTTTAAGGCAATTTCCGGGCCAATCCGCAACTTTTCTAATTGGATTAAATGGAAGTTTGTAAACGAACGCATTTTTTCGCGCAAACTAATTAATCTGCTACACATTTTCCCGTTTCCATTTTTCCGTTATGGATCGGTTTTTCTCTCTCTAACTCCTTACATAAAAAAAAAGTCGTAGAAATGCGGAAAAGGGAAAACTTTTTAATTACTTTTAGCGTGGCGAATTTCTTGGAAAACAAGAATTAAAAGTTTTCATTTTCGTATCAGCGAGACAGAAAGAACAGAAGGATACAAGCAAAAGCTTCATCTTGTTTTCACAATCTTCGGAATGATAAATTGATTCCTTCTGCTGGTTATGCAAGCTGTGTTGGTCTTTCCATTGTGTTTCATGGTTAAAAGGAGATGCAGTAATAAGTGAGTAATTATTTGGTTTGGGTGATAGATTTTCATTGGCACTGCGTGAGATAATTACCAGTTTGGTATGGATTGCGTTTAAGAATGATCTCGTGGTTCATTTAAGGTGATTAAATAAGAAAAACATATCTCCCATCTGAGTGTTTTAGTCGGTTTGTGTATAGAATTTTGACAGCTCAAAAATCATAATTATTGTTTAAAAAAATAGCGGTTAAAGAAATCATTTAAAGTACATCACACAAATCAATCACGCGTGAAATCTCAATAGAAACAGTGTTCAACTTTATTTACTCTCAGCCATTTAAATTAATCTTCACTAGCGATTGTATTCGAAGACTATTTTTTGTATTCTATTATTGCTAATAATTCTATTGTAATTGCTTAGGTAAGAATTCAATAGTAACTAGATTCTAATAACTAGATGCTACTGTATTTCTTAGATAATGAGATAAATTGGAACTATTAATCGCTTAGATGCTATTGAAACTATTTCTTAGATAATGAATTAAATTTGGAACTATTAATTCTTTAGATGCTACTGTATTTCTTGATAACGAATTCAATTAGTCTATTAATTGTTTGCTATGTATTTAGCTAACGAATTTACTTGTACCTATTAATTTCTTAGATAACGAATTCAATTGGGACTATTAATTGTTTAGATAATGAATTTACTTGTAAATATTAATTTCTTAGATAAAGAAATATACTAATATTATTAATTGCTTAGATAACGAATTCAATTGGAACTATCAATTGATTAGATGTTACTTCACAATCATTTCTACTTGGTTCCAAATGAACATGCTAAGCTTATAACTACACATACGCGAATCTACCACGGATCTTTCAAGGCAATTTCCGAGCCAATCCGCAACTTTTCTAATTGGATTAAATGGAAGTTTGTAAACGAATGCCTTTTTCACGCTACTAATTAATCTGCTACACATTTTACCGTTGCCACCGAATGGGTCGAGGTTTTCTCTCTTCTAACTTCCTGAAATAAAAAAAGTCGTGGAAATGGAAAAGGGAAAACTTTTAATTACTTTTTAGCGTGGCGATTTTCTTGGAAAACAAGAATTAAAAAGTTTTCATTTTCGTATCAGCGAGACAGAAAGAACAGACGGATGCAAGCGAAAGCTTCATCTTGTTTTTCTGATCTTCGGAATGATAAATTGATTCCTTTTGGTTATGCAAGCTGTGTTGTGTGTCGTTCCACTGTGTTGGCGTGGCTAAAAGGAGGGGGCAGTAATAAGTGAATAATTATTTGATTTGGAGTGATAGATTTTTAGTGGCACTGCGTGGGAGATAATCACCAGTTTGATATGGATTGCGTTTAAGAATGATTGCGTGGTTCATTTAAGGTGATTAAATAAGAATAACATTGCTCCTAACTAAGGGGATTGTGTATAGAATTTTGACTGCTCAAAAATCATAATTATCATAATTATTAGTTATAATTATCGTTTAAGAAAAACAGTTGAAGTACATCACAAATCAATCACGCATAAATCTCAATAGAAGCAATTTTCAAATTCACTGTTCCATCCGCCATTTAAATTAATCCTCACTAGCGTCTGTATTGGAAGACTATTTTTTGTAACTATTATTGTTACTAACAAACTATTAATTGCTTAGATGGTACTGTATTGCTTAGATAACGAACTATCAATTGGAACTATTAATTTCTTGGATAAATGAATTGAATTGAACTATCAATTGTTTATATTCTACTGTATTGTTTAAATAACGACTTAAAATGGAACTATTACTTTTTAGATAATTAAATTGGAGTTATTAATTGCTTAGATAATTAAATTGGATTTATTAATTGCTTAGATATTAAATTACTTAAATGACGAATTAAATTGGAACAATCAATTGCTTAGATGCTACTTCACAATCTTTTTCTCCTTGGTTCCAAATGAACATTCTAAGCTATAACTACACGTACGAGAATCCACCACGAATCTTTTAAGGCAATTTCGAGGCAATCCGCAAGTTTTCTAATTGTTAAATGGAAGTTTGTAAACGAATGCCTTTTCGCCCAACTAATTAATCTGCTACACATTTACCCGTTTTCCATTTTTCCGTTTCCACTGAATTTGGTCGAGGTTTTCTCTCTCTAACTTCCTTAAATAAAAAAAGTCGTAGAAATGGAAAACTTTTAATTACTTTTAGATTGGCGAATTTCTTCTAAACAAGAATTAAAAGTTTTCATTTTCGTATCAGCGAGAACAGAAAGAAGGGACGAATGCAAGCGAATGCTTCAATCTTGTTTTTCTAATCTTTGGAATGATAAATTGATTCCTTTTGGCTGGTTATGCAGGTTGTATTGTATGTCGTTCCATTGTGTTCACGTGTGGTTAAAGGAGATGAGTAATAAGTGAGTAATTATTTGGTTTGGGGTGATAGATTTTTAAGTCACTGCGTGAGATAATCACCAGTTTGGTATGGATTGTGTTTAAGAATGACTGCGTGGTTCATTTAAGGTGATTAAATAAGAATAACATCTCTCCATCTGAGGTTTGTTTTATAAATTTTTGACTGCTCAAAAAAATCATAATTATGTTTAAAAACAATTTTTCGTTAGCTATACCGTCTAAAAGAACCAATTGAAGTTCATTACAGAAGACTAAATTAATTACCCGTAAAATCACAATACAAGTAATTTTTAAATTCATTGTATTCTCCCCCACTTTAAGTTTAGCGACTAGTGACTGTATTAGAAGACTACTTTCGAAGACTTATATTGAATAGTTATTTGGAAATGTTTTCAAATAGATTTTCGAAATAAATGTGTACCTGACTCGTGGTTCAGTGGCAACGTGCGCTACTAAGGAGCATTAGGGTGGAGGCTCAATCCACAAGCGGCTTTTGTTGTCGTTTATTTATTTATTGTTTGTTTACTTCACGAACTATCCTTATTTTTTTATTTCTTACACGTGCTGTTTTATTAAATTTATTTCATGTACTTTATAAAATCGTTTGGAATTCTATAGTTTATTTTTTTTTTTTTTAATTTCTCTTATGTGCTTTTTTATAAAATCGTTTGGAATTCTATAGTTTTTTTTTTTTTTTTTTTTAATTTCTTTTATGTGCCTTTTCATAAAATCGTTTGGAATTCTGTAGTTTATTTTTTTTTTAATTTCTTTTATGAGCGTTTCTATATATAAAATCTTTTGGAATTCTGTAGTTTTTTTAAATTTCTTTCAGTGCTTCTTTATAAATTTATTTGGAATTCTATAGCTTTTTATAAAAAAATTTATAATTTCTTTCAGTACTTCTTTATAAAATTATTTGGAATTCTGTAGTTTATTTATTTTTATATTTAATCTGGGGTTGTTGTTTTTTTCAATTTTGATCGTTAATTAGTTTTAATTTTTAATTTGTTTTTTCAGGATGTGATTTATTGACACTTTTTCTTTATTTATTTATTTATTTAAGAGTTCTGCTATGCGTTTTGTTCATTTTTTATTTACCCCGTATATATATATATTTGTAGAAATAGTATTTCAGAATGCATGATTCTTTTAAAATATATAGAACAATGCATAAAGAATATATTTCTATATTTTCTTATGGTGAAAACACGTGTTCTCTCTTTCTCATACTATTTATTCCTGCAAGAAAAATACGTTTGTTAAAGCGTATCTTTGTTTTGCCAGATTGAAGGATTGAAATATTTTTTCCAAGCTGACTTCAAACCAAACGTCACTTGTTACATTTAGTCCCCATATAACAAAAGGCCTCTGAATGTCAGTATGTGTTTCCTTTTATCAAACAAAATAATTGTAACAGAATGCTTGTAACCGACATGAAAATATGATGTGCTCGTTAATAAACATTTTGTTTTTCATTTTTTCAAAATGTGAAAATTTTTTTTACAATTTTTAAATATTTGTTGTTATATTAGACCTTTACGTTCTAGTTGTTCTCATTTCTAATATATAAACAAATTTGATCAGTATAACAGTGATTTATGTTTTTGAAAATTCATTTCACTAAGAAAGTTAACATCACTAACTTTTTCTTTAAAAAAAATTCTATTGAGCAATTTTCTAAGCAGGTAATCTGGATATATGTAGAAAATTGATATAAACAATTTTTCC
>BPLR01001691.1:0-108851 GCA_021605095.1 Caerostris extrusa
TTTTATGGCTGGGAGATTTTATTTTTAAATCGATTAAATGAATATTTTTAAATCGATTTTTTTTTTTCTAATGTATATTTTAATCTCGATTTAGGATTAGTGAGAAAAAAAAAAGAATTGCAAAATATTATGATCATCATAATCTTCTTATTATCATTTACAAATTATAATATTATTTACTAATTACACTTTATTTGTTAATGTAACTACAGTAAACTAATAACTAAATTACTAAACTACTAACTAATTACACTGTAATAATGTTAATTAGGCGAAAAAGAATTGTTACTTTTTAACAATTTATTCTGGAATTAAATTTTATAAATTATTACTGTCCCATATAGAGAACAATTCCTTGTAACTAATACACACGTGCTTATGTATTATTTATCAAATGGGCTAAAGCTGATGGGTTGCCTAAATTATGTGAAAAAAATGTATAAACTAGAGTATATTATTCTTTCAAATGTGCTAGAGTGAATAAACCATTTGCAAAGTACGACAAATTTTTCTTATTTGTTTTGAAAGGCGTCGCGTATTTCATGGAAATCCCAGCCATTGGGGTTATTTCCCATAGCAGTGATACAACCATAAATCTCAGTGTCATATAAAAACATGCCTCAGCAGCGAGGATCACGTATGTTACGACAGGAGAAAAAAATAAAAAATAAATAAAAAATAAAATAATAAAAAATCTTACACAAAATCAAATAAAAAAAATTTGTCTATCCCAGTTGTGTTTTTACGGAGCATTTGCTTTCATCGTATGAATATTTTGACAGCTGTAATAATTTTTCCTTTTTCTATTTTCCCTCCTGCTTTTTTTCCCCATCTAGAAAAAGAAAAACATTCCCTTTTGGCCCATTTGACGTAAAATTGATGTTTATCGTTCGAATTTGTTTAAAGATATATGCAGAAAGGGCCTCTTGTTGTTGTTTATACTTTTTAATTTTGATGGTTGAAAACATTTTCTATGTTGGATAAGTATGTTTTTTTTATTCCCTCTGTTGTTATAGTTTTTTATGTTCTGGTTTCTTCGGATATCCCTGGTGCCATTTGTTTAGAACGAACGAATGCTATTCATACTCGATTTTATCGATAAAGATATTGTGTTTTATTGATGTTTGGAATCATATTCAGCATCAGTTGCAGATTTTTATTTCCCTGAAGTTGAAAACCGTTCAAATATTCTTTATGATAAATGTAGTTTTACTGAAAAATTGTTTATTGCTTCCATGAATGATTTGCTTCCAATACAATTTTAATATTGGTTGTCATAGATACGCTAAAACTGAACGGAATGTAATGTTTCATGAGTATAAGAAAGTTAAGTTTGATATCGAAAAATTGATCCCCACATCTTTGACGTCACTAACATTTGGAATGTGAATAGAAATAGTATTAAAATGTAAATTATTTCAAAATAAATTCTTTTTCTGCTTCTTTTTTTATTTTTTTTAAATACTTGACACATGCAAAAATTTATTTATCTAAAATATTCAATTCAATATCTTGCTGAGCATTTTAATGAAAAAAAAAAAAAAAAATTAGATTCAGTTGTTAAATTACACAGTGATTTATATAGAAATCATTTGACGAATATTTTTCTTTTAATTGGAGGTCAAATATTTTCTGTGATTTATGATTTCTGAATTGTGTATTATGTTATGTTACATTCGAAATCATTATTAGTGATGAAAAAATGATACATTGTGAAAAATCAAATGATTATTAATCATGAATTAAACATGATATAGTGTGAAGCATAAAAACATTAAACATATTTTATTAAATAGATGATTGTTTTTTTTTTAAATAAATTTCATAAAGTTGACTGAAAAGTTTTTCTCATAAAGTTGACTGAAAAGTTTTCTTCAACAGATTCCCATTTTGTTCGAATTATCCTTTATGTAATTTCTGTTTTTATTTGATATACATTGCTTTAATGATAATCAAAAGCATTGCATTGAAAAATTATTTGTAAAGTAAATATTTTTAACATATTCTAAATTATAAAAACATAATAAAAATATACTATATATATATATATATATATATATATATTCGAATATGCAATAACAGGTGTTACTTTAATTCTATACATTCAGATAAGAAAATAAATATTTTATTTTGTACCAACATTTAATTATTATATATCATCATCATCATCAGTGGCGCAACAGCCTCATGATGGTCCAAGGCCGTTTGCTTACAGGCAGAATACGAAACAGATGTTTTATTTTCACGGAGTAGAGTTGTCAGCCCTACGTCCAACGATCTACGTCGAGCATGCTAGACTCACTCAAACTCCCACAAAAAAATTTCAGCCGTTTGGGGGAGTTCAGTGACAAACACATGTACAGAAGAATTATATCGATTGCAGCGCCATCTACTGGGCCCCAATTGTGAATCTAAATCATAAAAGGACCCACTTAAACACATGCAAAAAATTTCATCAAAAATCGGACCAGCCATTTAGAAGGAGTTCAATGACAAACACACGTACAGAAGAATTATATATGAAAAGATAATGCTTATACATGGAATACAAAATAAACAAGCAATGTAAAAAAAAAAAAAATTTAAGTCAATTCCTACTTTTTTTCACTATATTGCAGAAAAAAACCTTTACAAATAAATAAGAAATTTTCTGAAATTCATCTGGCGCCATCTATTATTAGATACATGCAACTTAAATCTAAAAAAAAAAAAAACTAAATTTAATTACTGAATTAATATTTGAAAAAAAAACTGCATTAACATCAAATGTCATCCACTACAAGTTCGAAAAAAAAGTATTTTATTAACGACTAATAATATTTGAGCAAGATATATATATAGGGAGAGTGTGAGCCAATAGAAGGAATTGAAAAATACGACTAATTAATTTAACAACAAAAAAGACATTTATGCCTTATCTCAATTAACGAAGTCTATTCTTTCACCTTCAAAAAAACCAGAAACCCCAAAGGAAAAATTATACGAGACAAGGCAGTGGAGATCAATTAATTCTTAATGGCACCTAAACCATGCAGAACACAAAAAAAAAAAAAAAAGTCGAGAGTCATAATTTTTTGTTCTTTTCTGAACTCCAATTACAGCTCTGGAAATAGAACGGCAGACGATCTCGCATCACACCTGGAAGTATCTTCTCACGTTTCGGTGGCGAGACTTGGCGCAACTTTATTGCTTTCTCCCCAACTAGCGGCACAATTTATATTTGTTCTTCCTTTGGCGTTGCAAAAACATTTTACACGTTTTGTCAAACAGACACAAAAGATTTCATCAAAATCGGTCCAGCCATTTAACAGGAACTCAGTGACAAACACATGTACAGAAGAAAACGATTGCAGCAGCACCACCTACCGGGTCTAAATGTGAATCTAAACCATCTAGGGACTCACTCAAAAGCCCCCAAAAAATGTCATCAAAATGAGCCCAGACGTTTAGAAGGAGTTCAATGATAAACACACGCACAGAAGAATTATATCGATGACAGCGCCACCTACCGTGAATCTAAACCATCCTACCACCAGCACCACCTACCAACTGTGAATCTAAACCATCCAGGGATCCACACACAAAATTTTATTAAGTCGGTCAGACGTTTAGCAATTCAGTGACTAACACATGTATATATATGCTTGTTATACAGAATTACATATATAAAGATCTATCGATGGCAGCGCCACCATATCGGTCCAATTGTGAATCTAAACCGTCCAGGGACCCACCCAAACACAAAAAAAAAATTTCATCAAAATCGATCGAGCCGTTTAGGAGGAGTTCAGTGGCAAACACACGTACTGAAGAATTATATATATAAAGATAATGCTTATACGAAATAAAATGAAATGCAAAGTTAAAAATACGACTAATTAATTTAACAACAAAAAAAATTATCATTATCACTACCTCAATTAACAAAAGTCCATTGTTTTTCACCTCCAAGAAGAAAAAAAAAGAATACGAAAAAAAGAAAGCGGAACCCCAAAAGAAGAAAAATTATACCAGCCAAGGCAGTGGAGATCAATTAATTCTTAATGGCGCCCAATCCATGCAGAACACAAAAAAAAAGAATTCGAGAATCATAATTTTTGTTCTTTTTCCGAACTCCAGTTACAGCCCTCGAAATAGAACGGCAGACGATATCGCATCACACCTGGAAGTATCCTCTCACGTTTCGTTGGCGAGACTTGGCGTTAGTTTTTTTGCTTTCTCCCTAACTAGCGGCACAATTTATATTTGTTCTTCCTTCGGCGTTGCATCTCATGCATAAATTGAAGAGGTTCAAGAATCGTAACAGAGCGCCTCGCTTGGGTGGCCCACATATTCATTGCCGTCTAGTAGGGTTCGGGGCTTTGTTTATTGCGGAATAATTCACGGTTCCAAATCGGAAATAGGGGTTTGTTTGGTTTGTTTGTTTTATCTCTCGAGGACTTTATGATGGTATTAAATAAATTTAATGACAAAAAAAAAGTAATATTATTCTCAGTGTATAAAAATCGAAAGTCGAATAATGATATATTTTATGGAAGTGCAAATTACTTTGGATTGATTATGGTCACTGAATTTTTATGGATTTGCCAGTCAAATTTAGGTTAGGGTGTGTGTGTGTGATAATAATTAGACATCCTCAACCTTAAGCAAATTTGTAACAAAATTTTTAAAGAAATTTTCTAATACTTCATCATCATCAGTGGTACAACAGCCCCATGGTGTGTAAAGCTTAAATGCCTAAGTGTGCACAAAATGACCGTAGAGCGATAAACCAAATCTTCACCATCAATGGAGCGACATACCCATGGTGTGCCAAGGTCTTGTGGCAGATTCGAAACATGAGATGTTTTCCTTTTTACGGAGTAAGGTCGTCAGCTCCAAGCCTGATATTAGATCGGAACCTAGGGTTTAAAGTATATTTCAAACCCCTACACCAGGTCCAAAGCAGGCGACGTCCATGGCTAAGGGTAATATGCGAGGAATTTTTAGCGAAGAACCACTGAGGGGGCTGACGATTGACTAAACCTCAAGACAATGCTCTACGATCATATTAGACCGGAACCTACGAAAGTGGATTTCGAACCACTGCAAACGTCCATGGAACCGCTGGAACTCGAAACCGAAACCCGAGACATCGAGCACTAGTTACTAGGGCCTCAAATGACCTTTTGCTTCCTCGAAATGTGCTACAAATTACAGAATGCTCCACGCAATTCAGCTACGGAGAAAAGTTGGAAGAGCGCACGTCGATGAATGTGTTATTTGAATGGAAATGATGACTTGCTTCACATGTAACATTCACGTCTGAGAAGTATCCTATGTATGCAAGATACATGGCGAATTTTATTCCTGCTACATACGATATTATTCCTGCAGTAACTTTATATTAATGTTATATTAACGTTGTCTATAAGCAAATGTCATTGCCAGTTGAGTGCATAATCATTCATCGGAGCTTTAATATTAGCATCACTCACAAAATTATTTAAATAAACAGAACAACGAGTGAAACGTGTAGGGTCTAGTAAGAAACAAATAATGAAATCATACAAATACGCCTTAAGTCATAATAATAGAAGATAGATCTCAACCCAGATCATTCAATAACATCATCACAAGACATGAAAGGCAAGACGAATGGCCAGCGGAAAGGGCGGTTCAGCGTGATATAATTCTCCCCGGAATCGATTGGTGGGGGTGGGCTTGTCACGTGCCACCGTCTTCTGGAGCGGAGTTCCATGAGAACAATTCCAGATGGGTGCGTGGGCAGAGTCCTCTCGTGTGTGAAGAAACTCGACTTGAGGCGGCAGGCCACATGTTGCAAAGACAGCAAGTCTTCCACTAATTAGGAGCTTCTGGCATAGTAGTTATATGCATAAGGAATGGTCTTATTAACAAAGGGCTGCTACTGGAATATATTAGGCTTTAAAATACTTGAATTTTGAGACTATTTTGATTGGGGTAACTAGAAATGTATATACGGATACTATGCACGACTGATGAAAAGAGTCTTTGAAAAGAGTGCAGTGTCTTTAAATAAATGCACTAAATATTAAAATACTGAAAATCTGTGCGGTTGGATTTTAAATAAATATATTATTTAACGAAATAAAATTGTTTTATTCATTCATTTTTGAGAAGTAGTTATGATAAATTTTGAAAATCTGTTTGTTAATTTTACAAGTAATAAAATTATATATAAAAAAATTTGCTATCCCACTTGTTAGACAGTAACATCTAGACCAAGTCTAAGAACCCATGTGGTCTCATGGTTGAAGGGAAAGGGGAAGGCAGTTTCTGTTGCGATGGATCATCGGTAGGTGGAAGTCTGACTTGGCTCTGAGACACCGAAGAAGGAGGGTAGTCCTTCCTGGAGGATGTTTAGGGAAAACTATCCCATATTTGCGTATCGTATGGAAGGAAAACTGGGAGAAAAGATGGGGAAAAAAAACCGGGAAAACTTCCACCATGCAGTCCGACTAACGAAAAAGAGCGTGTTGGCCGAGTGGCTAGCGCTCTGGCCCGTCTGTACCACAGGTTTCGGGTCCAAATCAGTGCGATGGCATGGATGTTTATAGTGGTTCGGAATCTACTTTAAGTCGTAGGTCCCGATCTCATATGACAGTGAACGTCACAGAGTCCAATCAGATTCACCCACATCATTCCCAAACTGTAAAGGGGTAACTCAGCTCTAGGCACAGTGATATGGTGTAGTGTAGTAGTAGTAGTCCGACAAACGAGGCAAGATGCTGAACATCCCAAACGCCATCGAATCTCTTCGTTTTTTTTTGAAACAGTGTCTACAACAATGCCGCCAACTTCCACCTTAATGCTCACCAGCGGAGCACGTTGCCACTGAGCCACGAGTCGTATGGCTAATACAAAAATAAAATGATAATACGGTTCATATATATATATAATATAAACTATTTCAAAAAAATAATTAGCAATACAATTATTTTAACTATCATAAATAAGATCAAATTATTAATAGTCTAAATTTAAAAAAATGTTATTAAACATATATTCTGTTAAATAGCTACAATCTAAAAAAAACTTGCTAGATAATTCGGATAAGATGTTTTTCCTCACCTGCATAGCGTTATAATCTCAGGTAAAATTCTCAGGGTTACTGACACGAGCATAACCTCTACTCTCTAACTAGTACCCTGCCGTGTTGAACCATAATTCCGCAGTAATTGAAACTGAAACCGAGCTATTTTAATTGGACACAACCGGAAAGAAAAAAGTCATGTTTGCCCTTAAACTTTTATGATCAGGAAAAAACTTGTATAATTTTTATTAACAGAAGAAATTTCCATTTAAAAAAGCCATTACATTCGAGTACAAGCCAATCGTGATTGGTCGTGTAGATGGCAAATAAATGTATGTTGCATACCACAGTGGCTAATTTGCATTTAAGTAAACTATTTCAAAACAAAAGCAAGGCTCATTGCCAATTGGAAATTTGTGTTCTTGTTAGTATAAATAGCCATATATAAATTATAGCCATAGATAAAATCATTGTTTGTTTTTTTTAAAATAAATGCTGCGTTCTTGTTAGTATAAACAATCATATATGAATATCAGCCATAGATAAAATCGCTGTTTGTTTTTTAAATAAATGTTGTATTCTTGTTAGTATAAACAGCCATATATGAATACTGGTCATAGATGAAATAAGTGTTTTTTTTTTTAAATGTTGTGTGTTTGTTAACTATCTTAATTTTGTCCTCCCTTAAAAAATATAGAAATATGTGAATTGATGAAATACTACACGTTAACTGCACGCATTTTTATGTTGAAGATTAATATAATTTAATGTTATGTTGGTCAATCCAATTAAAACTTAAATCAATATTATTCTTGCAAAATATTGAAACTATTCTTTGATTCAATCTAAAATAAATAATAGCATTCTCCATTAGGGAGAAAAAGTCAATTTTCTGAAATATGTTTATAATTCCTTTAAAAAATATATTTTTAAAAAATTAATTGTGAATTATGTTATTCTTTGTAAATTTCGCTGTTTAATTGTTAATTTTCTTTAATCATGTTTTTTTTGTTAATTTTATTGTTTAATCGTTAATTTTTTTTTTTGTTAATTTTGTTGTTTAATTGCTAATTTAATTTTTTTTTTTTTTTTTAATTTTGTTTCGCTGTTTAATTGTTAATTTTGAAAAATTATAACAAAAAAAAAAAAAACCCATACAATTAATTATAATGTTTTTTTAACTAATGTTATTTTTAATTAATTACTGTTATTAATAATAATGCAATTTTAATTAAGAAATAACATTATCAACTACTGTTATTAATAAAGTTATTGTTAATAATATTTTTTTAAATTGATGTTATATTTTATTGAAAAGGCAAGTGCATATATGAAAGAATAAGACTATTCCCAACAAATTATAGCATCAAATCATCTATAAAATTCTTTTGATAGTGCATTAACTTAATAATGCATTTTTAAATAAAAAAATAATATATTTACAATTTTAAATGCATCCATCAAATATATGCGTACCGAGATAAATATATCTGGCAAATTATTTAACAATCTGCATTATTTTAATTGATGGCAAGAACTGCCCATGAAATTAGCACACGATGAATAAAAATCCCATTTTTCAGAAGGACAGTCGAAGGTCATAAATGAATTTAAAAAAAAAAAACACTTTTATGCGATCGTGATAAAAATAACAATTTAAAGAAAATGATGATCGATCGTGGACATTTTCTATACAAAGGAATTTAAATCATTAAAACAAAAAATAGTTGACTCACTCTATAATCTTGATTAATTAGTTTGTGCCGCATTATTTTGACTTAATTTTTAAGTAAAAAACAAATATTTATATTTTTTATTATTACATTCGTTCAAGAATAATAAATTTTCGAAGAATCTTAACAATTCGTTGTGGCGACTCGACCTCAGTGTCCGGCAGCGCTGGACGGACACCTCGTAAATAGTCTACTCATGGATAGAGGTAAAGGAGACAGCTTCTATTGTGATGGAGCACCTGTAGGTAAGTCTGATTTGGCTGCGAGTCGCTGAAGAAGTGCCTCAAGGAGGACCCATCATTTGCGTATCGTACAGGAGAAAACCCGGAAAACTTCCACCAGGTAGTCCGCTTAACAAGGCAAGATGCTGACCATCACAAACGCCATAGAGTCTACTCGTTTTTCAAGAGGGCTGATGGCTAATTGGCTAGTGCACTGGTCATTGATATCACAGGATTCAGGTTCGATGGATGAAATGCACAATGACATGTTCAAATTTGAACTAAAGATGCTTCAAGAAAGGGGAAACGGTACATCATCAAAAAAGAAGTTCCAAAGTGTATTAGTAGATGGCGCTGTAAGTGGTAGAAGAAAGTGAACTCGGCTGCCAGTAATATTTTGGAAAACGAAATTACAATGTATTTGGAAATCAGTTGCACATTAAACCAACTAAAGTGTTTGTTCAATGTGCAAAAATGACTTCCAAGTCATTCAACAGTAGTGACATTGTTAGTGGAAAGCCTATCCACCACGACAAGAGCCATACCAAATTGGAAGGAAAAATCGGTGGAACAATTTTTTGGAACTTTTTTTTTTTTTTTGATGCCGTACCGTTTCCCCTTCATCAATCATCTTCAGTTCAAATTTGAACTCATTGTGATGAGTATTTTTTTTTTTTTTTTTTTACGGCATTTTGAAAGTGGGACTTTAATTATAATCATCCATATGTATAGTTAGTAGAAATAGTTAGTTATATATAAATAGAATAAATATAATATGTAACTTGTAGAAAAATTATGCAGCCTTAAATATTCAATGAAATAAGCCATTCATCGATATTTATAAATACTTGAACAGAAAAAATAAAATATAGAATTCTTTGCAAAATCACAACACATACACAAAATCCCATTCGTCAAAAATGAAATCCCATATAAACATTTTTAGACCGATTAATCATATAGTACACAGATTCATAAATAAAAATCACCAACAATCAACCCAAATCACTACATTGGGAAATAAATAACGAAACATAATGGCGCTTTTATACTTATAATTCCTAAACTGCACCAAACAATATCCAGGTCTTTGGAGAGCAACACCAAATACTTTCAACTCATGCATTTATAATGCGGGCAATTAAAACAGTTGTACCAACGAGTTTGTCCAAGCCACAGAGGAATAGAGAATTCTAAGGACCAGGCAATAATTACATGGTGTCATCCACAGTGATCGCTGGTATGCTATTAGCGCGCACCGGCTAATGCGATATTAATACCTTGGGAGCGACAAAAAACGCATTAGATGCCATTAATTTTGAAGTATAGTAGTCAACTGTAAGTATGATGTGCAAACGGTTTTATTTATGGTACAGGAATTTGCAATGGATTGTCAAGCAAAACAAATGCCTTGTCTCCTTTTATTGTGGCCTTGTTGAGAGTGTTTTCATAGATTGGACAAATTTATGTTAAGAATATTAGACATTTATTAAAAATAAAAAAATAACCTTAATGTAGCCAACAATCGTACCTTTCAGATTTAAGGAAAATAATTGTATTATAACATTGGATAAATATAATTTACTGTACTTCAATAAAAGTTTTGATTTTATTAATGCATTCTAAAATTTAATCCATTATTTACTGATACTAATTAATAACTTTCTATACTTAGTTTTAAATATTTAGGATCAAGAAATTAATTTTCAATTTAATATCCTACCTGAAATAAAAAACAGAATTGTGTCTGCCAATAATACCTTTTTTTGGTTTAAGAAATGTGTTTAAATCACTGTTCATAAGCAGAAAAACTAAATTCTTGTTATATAAAATCACAACATACACACAAAAATCCTATTCGTCAAAATGAAATCACACAGAAAAATGTACATAAATCTCATTCTTAAATGAAATCCCATAGAAACATGCACATAAAATGCCATTCGTCAAAAAGAAATCCCATAGTAACATATGCACACAAAATCCCATTCTTCAAAATCAAATGCCTTAGAAACATGTTAAGTTAGACCGATTAATCATATACTACACAGATTCGTAAATAAAAATCACCAACAATCAACCCAAATCATTACATTGGGAAATAAATAATATCCAGGTCTTTGGAGAGCAACACCAAAATACTTTTCACTCATGCATTTATAATGCGGGCAATTAAAACAGTTGTACGAACGAGTTTGTCCAAGCCACAGAGGAGTCTAAGGACCAGGCAATAATTACATGGTGTCATCCACAGTGATCGCTGGTATGCTATTAGCGCGCCAGCTAATGCGATATTAATACCTTGGGGGCGACAAAAAACGCATTAGATGGCATTAATTTTTGAAGTATAGTAGTCAACTGTAAGTGTGATGCGCAAACGGTTTATTTATGGTACAGGAATTTGCAATGGATTGTCAAGCAAAACGAATGTCTTGTCTCCTTTATTGTGGCGTTGTTGAGAGTTTGCTTTTATTATGCGTTTTCAAGGATTACACAAGAGTATTAGACATTTATCAATAAAAACTAACCATAATGTCGCCAACACTATTTCCTTTCAAAATTTAAAAACTGAGCATTTGATGCGATTATAAAATTTGATAAACATAATTTACTGTTCTTCAATAAAAGGTTCATTGATTTTTACTAAATACTTTGGAAAATTTAATGCATATTAACCGATACTAATTAATAATTTTTATATTTCGTTTTCGTTTCATTAATAATTGAAAAGTAGTAATATTTTGTAATTAAATATTGTATTGTAGAAACATAACTCAAGTCAAAACGAAGACAGATATTTTATTATTATTTTTTTCAGGAAATTTAAAAAAAAAGTTTGGTAAAAATCAGTTGCAGTTTTTATTCATTTTCTTTTAGATCATAATATGGATTATGACCATAAAATCTATAAATAATAATACAAATTTAACGGAATTAATATCATTTTTTTAGACAAACATTCGGGGTGAGGGGGAGAAATTCTGCGCGTTTTCAATTATAAAAAGGACAATATATTATAACAAACTATATTGTTACTGAGAAAAACGAATATATTTGCTTAATTAACAATTGCATGAACTCGATACAGCAAATCGATATACTTGTACATCGATATAGCACATTGTCCATCTACAAATTCAATTCTTATTTGCTATAATCAAATAAACACTATGATATGATATTATTATGGCAATTTGATTGCATGTGGGTATTTTAGAAACGAAATCAAGTTTTACGATTATTTTAAGAATTAAAAATCATTCTCATATGATGCCATTTTGCCTCTTTAATCCTTTAGTAAGAAAGCTCTTACTGAACGAATAAAAACTGATTGATTCACCGCAGCTGTGGCTTAGCCACGAACTAATCTCCGTTCGGAATAAACTCTTTTGAGCCCGAACACATATATTTTTGATGATCTCATTGCTTCCAGTGGTCCACAAAAGTGCTGACTGCTTCCATGGACACGATTAAAATCTCGAGTCTTCAGCAGTTTGGGTCGACACCATATGGCCAGAAAGACGGTATAAAGAAGAAAGTTTCGGCGGGAGTTGCAATTTCAACATTGGATTCAATGGACATTCTTCGCCAAAGATTTAAGAGGTTTCTTTATGTTTAGCAACTTTTGGAACGATTAGGTATTGCTTTTTGATTTGGCAGCTGTTGTTGAAAGTTAAGGGCTTATTTGACATGGCTTACGTTGTACAGAGGAATTAAAAGTTCATAATTTACTTTTGTTATTGAACGTCAGAAATGTACAATAGATTCTTTAGAATTGTTGCTTTTTCTGTTTCCTTGATTCATTAAAATCTGCTATTTTCAAGAAATAATTTTAAATTCTAAAAGAATTATCATTAACAATTAATTTAATGCCTAATTCTCAAAGCTATGTAGTAAAATGATGATATTTATTGCATGTGATTTACAACAAATAACATAATTCAGACAGAAAATATTTTTGAATATAAATTATTTTAATCAAAGCATTGAACAATAGAACATTCTCATTTTTTAATAACTAAGAAATATATTAAATCACGTGTAAAAATTTAAAGCCTATACGGTACTCAATAATAATTTTTAAAAGCAAAGCTAAGGAAAAACCAAAATGAATTTGTTCACTACATTTGAACTTAAAAATTTAACGCCTGTTCTAAATAATAATATTTTCAAAAGCAAAACTAAAAAAAATCAAATGAATTTTTACTGCGTTTGAAAATGAAAAACCTATTTCTCAATAATAATATTTTCAAAAGCAAAATTAAGTAAAAATCAAATGAATTTTTCACTACGTTTCAACGTACAAATTTAAAACTTATTTATTTTCAATAATAATATTTTCAAAAGCAACACCGAGGAAAAAAAAAAAATTAAACGAATTTGTGCACTGCGTTTGAACTTTCAAAATCACTTATCAGCGTTCAACAAGTTAGATAAGCAAAGTGGTTTTATCAGTCTCAGCGTAAAAAACAACTCCTTGAAAATGTGTTATCTTCCAAAAATTATCTGTTAACGCACGGAATAAGAGATTTATCCAACTTACTTTATGTATATTTCACACTTTAAATGCAATCTTATCATTGTTATTTTGCATGCTTGGTGTTTTGTGGCTGAGATTTGTGTCATGTACACAGGGCTGTAGTAACTAGACATGTGCACCCACCCACACTGGGCCTACTTGGTAGGTGTAAAGGGTCACAATACTGTTCATAAGAAATTATATTTTTAAAATTTTCAGCCTTTCTACTACACGATTTGGCGATTAAATTTTGCCTCATTTAGACCCTAGATGTCTCTGCTCATCTACATGAACATTTGATTGAATAGTTGGTATTTTCAATGCGCCTATGTTAACTTGCCTAACTTTTTAAATTGTGTGAATATAGCTAGTAACTACACTTGCGTTTTCGCATATATATGTTCGTGAAAACAAGTAAGAATACAAATAATATATTAAAATTGACTGTATTATTTAGAGAATTTCATTAGCAGACATGTGACGAACGTGTTTATCAATTTTGTGACGTTGGGTTTTTGGTATTTCAGTAAGTAATTTTGTATTTGTATAGTGAAGTAATTTGCAATGTTTTATTGTACTTGTAGACTATTTCGCTATTTCGTTTAGTATTTTTTTTAATGAACCACTGGTGTTTCATATAAAATTTTAATAATTTCGACGAATTTTTAATTAATGCAACACATTTTTAGGTTTTTTCGTTGCCCGACTCGTGCTCAACGGCAACGTACACCGCTGGTGAGCATTAGGGCTGAGATTCATTTCGCTGGTGGCTTGGTTGTACACACTGTTTCAAAAAAAAAAAAAAAAAAAAAAAAAAAAAAAAAAGGAGCCTCGATCGAGTTTGTGATGTTCAGTATCTTGCCTAATTAGTCGGTTTTCA
This sequence comes from Caerostris extrusa, assembly GCA_021605095.1. Lineage (NCBI taxonomy): Eukaryota > Metazoa > Arthropoda > Arachnida > Araneae > Araneidae > Caerostris > Caerostris extrusa. The sequence continues at coordinate 14,408 of BPLR01001691.1, forward strand.
GGGTTTTCTGACTGTGGCATAGATGTTTGTGAGTGGTTCGGAATCCATGTTAAACTGTAGGTCCCGGTCTAATTAGCCCAAAATGTGCAGAAAATGACCGTAGAGCGCCAAACCAAATCAAACGGAGACAAATCAGACTTCTACTTACGGTGCTATATCACGATTATTGGGTCACCTTTACAATACACAGATGTTGCTGTCCACCATATTTGAAAAATGAGATTTAAAGCCAAGATTTTTTTAAAAAATCTCCGAAAATTTTTTTAAAGATTTTTAAATTTTTAAACGAATTCATAACTGAAATTTGAAAGTTTGAAGTAATGACTCTTATACAAGATACAGAAACTGCATCTAAGCTTAATATTATACATCCTCTTGATGATTTTGCTTCATTAATTTTGGGTTTAATTCAAACATTAAGGTTGCTCTTCGAATATTTCTATTTATTCCTGTTTCTATTAGTTTGCGCGAGAGAAGTTTTAAGATCAAATATCGGACAAGAATGATTATCCAAAACTTTCCAATATTTCAATAGAATACAATATCGTTACAAATATTAATTATGATGTAATAAATGCATATGCTGAAATGGAAGCTATAAAAGTGCAATTAAAAATAAATCTTACTAAAAACCTATAGTATTTTCCCAAACCTAATTTTTTAAGACCCCTAAACTAAAATTCTTACACATGCCACAGGAATAGCTAGTTACCTTGCTAGTTCACATTGCATATAAACAAGTCGGATAATGATGTATATTAATTTCAGTATTAAAAAAATCGATATGAAACGTAAGAAGTTAAAAGCAATAAGACTACATTTTCAATAACTCGTACCCATAAAACATTTGTATAGCATACCTAAAAAACTTCTTCAAAAACAATCCAGATAAAAATCAATTTTTCTTACCTAAAAAAAAAAAAAAAAAAATACGTTAGCAATGCATTTTATTATGAAAATAATTTTACTTAATAATTTAGAAAAGAACAATTTGAGAATATCAATAAAATCATCAATTTAAACAATAAAGAATAATAATCACAAAGTAAAATCTATCGTAATATAAGCTATGAGCATAATTTTTCGCAGCATTATTTAAAATAATAAATTAAATATAAACTGAAGAAATACTTTGGATATAGAAAATAAAAAAATAATATACATATATATACACTCAAGAGCCAAAACATTATGACCACCCCTACATTTTGCAATGAACTCGCCTGGATGACGTGGAAGGCACGTGATTAGGTGGAAGTAGTATTTAACTGGTATTAAGTGGTGGTATTAATCCATGCTAAGGCGGGTTGAAGCTGTGTTGCGTGCCAAATGTGGGCCAAGGTCGTTATCGACAGGTGGTCATAATGTTTTTGACTCTTGAGTGTATGTATATATAATCCTTGTATATATTATATATATATCCTATTAAAAAATGAAAATGTTCTTTTGCTCAATAATTTGATTAAAATAGTTTGCATTGAAATTTTTCTGTCTGGTTTATGTTATTTGTTGTAAATCACCTGCAGTAAATATCAATATGTATTTCACTATGAGGACTTTTGAAAATAAAATAGAGATTATATTGAAATAATTTGAAAATTTTTCAAATTCATAACAATTCTAAGAAAATGATGTTTGGTATATGTGGGTAATCACAATTATTTTTTGAGTGCTTTTTTAATAAATTCCCTTTTCAAACAAATTAATATAATATTATCGGTAAATTTTTCAAAATAATAAAAAAAAATTCCTTTGAATCTTAATTTGATATGGATTCATCATCATCATTGGCGCAACAGCCCTATTTTCCCCAAACTCAAAAGACCACTTCGTTTTGTGTCGATTGAAGGGATTCAACATGAATCCCATTCGTTTTGAAGGCCATTCCCGGCGATGACTTTTAGCATGCATTGAGGATTGGAAAAAAAAAGTTGGCCTAAGTACATTGTGTGCGGTGGGGATTACTTTGAAGGCGATGAAATAAATTTGGAAGAATACATAGAGTTTTTGAAAGAAAAAAAATTGGTCTAACTTTTTGGGCCACAGTGGTATATATATATTATAAATATTCTTAAAAAAAAAAATATGAAAACAACTTTAATTACAACCCTACATATCTGCTAGCAAGTCCTGTGCAATTCTCCAGAAAAATTTATGGATCTCAACGTGGAGTGAATGTGTATCTCCGAAATTCTTACAAAACCAAAAAGCGTCTTCATTGCAGCAACACAACTTCTCCGATCTCACCTCCACAGAGTCAACAAACACCCTGCAAAGAACAACAGTATACAAAGATTGACGAGCAATGGCTAAAAGGATTAGAAGGAACTTTGCTTCAGAGCAATCCACGCCCTTTCAGAATCTTCCGCTCCTTCATTCACGGAATGCCGGCGGAATATCATGCGCTCCGAAAGCTCTCAGGATCCTGAAAAATAGCTGTCCGGCCGTCGTTTGTCAGGGAGGCGGCTGTCCGTGAACCCTCTTCCAAGGTGCTCGGATCGATGGGTGGTCGGGAAAGTAATCCGGCACAACAATGGAATGGGAGGTAAAATGGAAAGGAAGTAATGGCAGAAGAGAATGATTTGCCAAGCGGCTGAAGTTAAGTAATAAGGAAGAGGTCTCACTCGTAACCCAGTGGCATTAGGGGAAGAGATCACAAGTTCGATTCTTAATAGAGGCGTGAAACAATTAATGTGTTGGAAAGAAAGAGTGGACTCGATGATGATTGTGACAATGTATCGTATTAAACTCACTATAGATTTGCAGTTTTTGTCTTAAACGACAAAGTTTGGTTTGATTTGTCGCTTGCCATTTTCTGCATACTTTAGGCTAATTAGACTAGGACCTACAGTTCAACTTGTATTCCGAAACACTATTACTATTGCTACTACATCACATCACATCACATCACTGTGTCTAGAGCTGAGTTGCCCCTTTACAGTTTGGGAATGATGAGGGGTGAGAAGAAGTCTGATTGGGCTCCGTGACGCTCTACAGTCATACGAGACCAGGACATACAGCTTAAAGTGGATTCCGAACCCCTACATATATACATGGCACCGCCGGGACTTGAAAACCCTAAACCTGTGACACCGGGCGCTAAACCGTCTACCTTTGAAACCCACATAGAAGTTGAATAGGTGTTATCATATTTTATAACTATCCTTTAAAAAATAAATAGCGGCCTGACGGGTCAATTGTCTAGCACTCTGGCCTTTGGTACCAAAGGCTTCAGGGTCGAATCCTGGTGATGGCATGGATGTTTGTTAATGGTTCGGAATCCACGTTAGCTATAAGTACCGGTCTAATTAGCCCAAAATGTGCTTAAAATGACCGAAGAGTGACAAACAAAAACAAAATAATAAATAAAAATACGAACACAACAAACGCCCCAAATATAATAACTGTGCAATCATTGTGAAACATTTATAGCTGAGTGGAGAGAATGTGTACCTCCGAAATTCTTACAAAACAAAAAAAAATCCTCTTCATTGCAGCAACCCAACTTCTCCGATCTCACCTCCACAGAGGCTAATGCTTCCAGAGTCAACGACATCCAAAGAACAACAGTGTCCAAAGATGGACGAGCAACAGCTGAAAGGGTATAAAAAGGGACGTTGCTTCAGAGCAATCCGCGCCCTTTCAGAGTCTTCCGCTCCTTCATTCACGGAATATCATCCGCTCCGAAAGCTACCCGGAACTTGAAAAATAGTTGTCCGGCAGCTCGTTTGTCAGGGAGGCGGCGAACCCTCTTCCAAGGTGCCCGGATCGATGGGTGGTCGGGAAAGTAATCCGGCACAACAATGGAATGGGAGGTAAAATGGAAAGGAAGTAATGGGAGAAGGAAGAGAGGAATTTGCCACGCTTCTGAAGCTCTCACTCCTAACCCAGTGGCATTAGGGAAGAGATCAGAAGCTCGATTCTTAATAGAGGCGTGAAACAATTAATGGTTTGGAAAGAAAGAGTGGACACGATGAAGATTGTGACAGTGCATCGCATTAACTCACTAAAGACTTGAAAGTTCGGTTGATAGCTCTACGATAAATTTTTGCTCATTTTGGGTTAATTACACCGGGACCTACAATTTAACGTGGATTCCGAACCATTAACAAACATCCATACAACCGCCAGTTTAGTTTTTGTCTCAATCTACGGTCATTTTGAGCACACTTTGAGCTAATTAGACCGGCATCTACAGTTTAACCCCTCACAAACATCTATGCCACCGCCAGGATTCGAACCTGAAACTTGTGGTACCAACGGCCAGAAAAATCAAAAAATGGCAGACTTGTTTCATTGTTGTCGGACTGGTTGTTATTTGATGCGGACGTTACCCATTACAAATCGGATAGTTTTACCACAATGAGTTCATGGTTAGTTTGCCATTTGTAAAGGACGACAACCAAACTTGTTTGAAATATTGATTTACTTCTTTGAAAAACAATCTCTTTATATACCAGTTTATAAAAATTGCTGTTGATTAGTTATATTTTATAAATATGCTTCAAAAAATAAATAAAAATACGGACACACCGTTCATTACAACGTAATATAACTGTTCAGTACAATTATTGTGAAACATTTATAGTGAGTGGAGAGAATGAGTGTGTTCTTACGAAAGGGCCAGAAAAAAAGCAAATAGGCTTCATTGCAACACCCTGCAAAGAACAACAGCATCCAAAGATTGACGAGCAACGGCTGAAAGGCTGAGAAAAAAATCTTGCTCCAGAGCAATCCACGCCCTTTCAAAGTTTTCCGCTCCTTCGTTCATGGAATATCATGCGCTCCGAAAGCTTTCCAGAATCCTGAAAATTAGCTGTCCGGCCGGTCGTTTGTCAGGAGGCGGTGAACCCTTCCCCAAGGTGCCCGGATCGATGGGTGGTTCGAAAAGTGATCCGGGACAACAATGGAATGGGAGGTAAGATGGAAAGGAAGTAATGGGAGAAGGAAGAGAGGAATCTGCCACGCGTCTGAAGGTAAGTAATAGGAAGAGGTCTCACTCGTAACCCAGTGGCATTAGGGAAGAGATCAGAAGCTCGATTCTTAATAGAGGCGTGAAAAATTAATGATTTGGAAAGAAAGAGTGGACTCGATGAAGATTGTGACAGTGTATCGCAAAGATTGTGACAGTGGACAGTACTCGTTGAAGATTGTGACAGTGTATCGTTGAGGATTGGAAAAAAAGTTGGCATAAGTGCATTGTGTCCGGATGGGACTACTTTGAAGGCGATTAAATAAATTTGAAAGAAAAATAAAGAGTTTTTAAGACAAAAAAAATTGATCTAACTTTTTGGCCACAGTAGTATATATATTTTATAAATATTCGTAAAAAAAAATCTGAACACAACTTTCATAAATATCTGTTAGCAAGTCCTGTGCAATTATCCAGAAAAATTATGGATCTCACGTGGAGGAATGTGTATCTCGAAATTCTTACAAAACCAAAAAAAGCGTCTTCATTGCAACTAAAGATTTGCAGTTTTTTCTCTTACACGACACAGTTTGGTTTCGTTTGTCGTTCCTCATTTTGTGTTCATTATGGGCTAAATTAGACCAGGACCTACAGTTTAAAGTAGATTCAGAACCACTACACCCACCACATCACTGTGCCTAGAGCTGAGTTGCACCTTTAAAGTTTGGGAATGATGTGGGTGAGAGGAAGTCTGATTAGGGCTGTATGACGCTCTACGGTCATATGAGAGTAGGGTCTACCGCTTAAAGTGAATTCGAACAACTACAAACATCCATGGCATCACGGGACTCAAACACGAAACCTTTGGCAACAAGTACTAGACACTCGGCCTTTCAGGGCCAGATAGAAGTCAAATAGGCCAATAAGACCGGGACCTACAGTTTAACGTGGATTCCGAATCACTACCAAACATTCATGACACCGCCGGAACTCTAACTCGAAACTTGTGGCACTGAGCATTACACACTCGGCCAGATAGAAATCAAATTTAAGGATATTTATAAAATTCGATAACGCCTAATAAAAAAAAAAGAAAACTTTCCTTACAACCCCATATAGAAGTTAGCAAGTCCTGTGCAACTAATGTGAGGAATTTATAGCTGAGTGGACAGAATGTGTCCCTCCGAAATTCTTACAAAATAAAGAAAAGCGTCTTCATTGCAGCAACACAAATTCTCCGATCTCACCTACACAGAGACTAGTGCTTCCTTGAGTCAACACCCCCAAAGAACAACAGTATTCAAAGATGGACGAGCAATGGCTAAAAGGGTAAGAAGAAAGGACTTTGCTGCAGAGCAATCCACGCCCTTTCAAAGTTTTCCGCTCTTACATTCACGGAATGCTAGAGGAATATCATCCGCTCCGAAAGCTCTCGGGATCCTGAAAAACAGCTATCCGGCCGGTCGTTTGTCAGAGAGGCGATGAACCCTCTTCCAAGGTGCCCGGATCGATGGGACTCTGATGGGTGGTCCGGAAAGTAATCCGGCACAACAATGGAATGGGAGGTTAATATGGAAAGGAAGTAATGGGAGAAGAGAGGAAGAATATTCCGACGCACAATATTCTACAAAGTGTGATAATATGGAGAGACTACTCCAGTGATGCACAGAAGAAAATCTCTAACATAAAAGATAAATAAGGCAATGGAAAAACAAATGAAGAATTTGATGAATGACATGATTTTTTTGTTGTATCAATATTTTATTTATACCCTTTAATATTCATGCCTAAAACTATTTGTTCATAAACATGCATTGATACAAATAGTCGCGTTTAATATATTATCATTTATCAACTAATGTATTATCTAGCAATAACTTTGTGCACTTTTTTCTCCTTGCGGAATTGAGTTTTTGGCAATAAATATCGCAGAAATTTAGATCGGGAGGTCTCTTAAATTGAGGTTTGTTTTGTCGCCCTACGGACATTGTTTGCATACTTTCGGGTAATTAGACCGTGACTTACAGTTCACCGTAGATTCTGAACCACTCACAAACATCCATGCCATCACCAGGATTCGAATCTGAAGCCTATGGCACCAAACGCCAATGGTACTAGCCAATAGGACCAGAAGGCCGCTCTTATATTGAGGATAGAGCGTTATTGAGAAATGATTTATATGATCTTCTAGTAAATAAAATTATAAAATAATAATCTGGAATAAAATATAAAATATTTAATATTATTTTTATTATTAAACTAGAAGCTGAATTTTTTTCCTATTGTTTTAATCTTTCCTGAAAATATTTTTAAAAAAAACCACCAATCATATTTTTTAATTGAAGTGATCAGGGGTACAGAAAAAAGGTATCGGTAAGCCACGGACACTGGGCCTCAACTAGGCTAGGCTAGGCTAAACATTAAGATCAGTGCATCAACCAATCACTTATTGGGAATGCATTAATTTTCTTTCCTTACCCATATCAAGTTTCTAACAAGAATTCTTTTAGCCAAATACAAGACATGCATAACAATCAGCGACGACCTTAATTCCAGCATTAACAAAAATCGAAACATTATCTTGCTTCAAAAAAGTTAAGTCCAGTCATGTCATCAGCATTCTTTTGGCCATGCAAAAAGCAAATGTAACAATAGAATCCTTAAACGATCTGTCGAATTCCATTGAAACACACCCTCCTTCTTGTGTTTATGCCGCTTCTAAATATAGGCAGACTTTGAAGGGCCACATTAGCAACTCGAGGTCTGTTCAAAAAAAGAAAAGTAAAGAAAGAAAAAAGAGGCCTCAACAATAACAACCTTGTTTGATCCCGCAGACGTTCGCCAACAAATTTCCGCTCCACACGACTGAGAACGTTCACCTTCTGGCCAATATCGTGTGTGGGTGATGACGGTTGTGTTTCAAACTCCAGTTTCCATTTACATTTAAGAGCAGTTTCGAGTTACAATTTACAATTCAATTACTAAACAGGAAGGAAATGAACGGACAATAAAAATAAAGACACAAAATGCACAAATCTCTGCAGAATTGTTATATTCCATCTACAAGAATTGTTATCTTCATCAATTAATTATCAACATAATCATATATCAATCTATCTTTTGTTAATGGCGTATAGAAAAGTATTTCGAGTGTTGTTCTTTTGTTTCTCAACAAAAAACAACATTCGAAATTCTTTTCCATACGTTATCAACAATAGGTAGATCTGTTAGTAATTATGTAGATGATTAGTTGATGGAGATGACAATTCTATAGAGATTTGTGCATTTTGTCTTTTTATTTTTTTGTCTCTTCATTTCCTTCCTGCTAGGAATTGAATTGTAAATTGTAACTCGAAATTCCTCTTAAATATAAATGGAAACTCTTTTGAAACACTCGAAATTCTTTATAATAGTTATATCTTCGAACTCCAGTTTCCATTTATATTTAAGAGATTTGGTTTGTCACTCAACGATCCTCTTGTGCACACGAGGGCTAAGCAGATCGGGAACTACAGTTTAAATACATTTAAGAGGAGTTTCCAGTTTCAATTACAATTCAATTATTAACATTGTAAACAGGAAGGAAATGAAGGGAAAAAAAAATAAAAGACACAAAATGCACAAATCTTTGCAGAATTGTTATACATCATCTACAAGAATTGTCGTCTCCATCAATTAATCATCTACATAATCCTAAATAGATCTACTATTTGTTGATACGTATGGAAAAGAATTTCGAGTTTCAATTTACAATTCAATTACTAACATTACAAACAGACAGGAAATGAACGGACAAAAAATTAAAAAAAGACACAAAAATGCACCAATCTTTGCAGAACTGTTATATTAGATAGAATATCATCTACAATAATTCATCTCTATCAATTAGTCATCTACATAATCATTGGCAGATCTACCTACTGTTGATGACGTATGGAAAAGAATTTTGTGTGTTATTTTATGTTGAAAAACAAAAAACAACATTCGAAATTCTTTTGAGTTTTCTTTCTTTTCTTCGAGTTTCGTTTTTTGTTCAGAAACAAAAAAAAACAAAACTCGAAATTATTTATAATAGTTAGGTTTTAAACTCGAGTTTCCATTTAAGATGAGTTTTGAGTTTCAATTTACAATTCAATTACTAACAGTATTTTTGTCTGTTCATTTCATTACTGTTTATGAAGACACAAATATCTGCAGAATTGTTATATATCATCTACAAGAATTGTCATCTCCATTAATTAATCATCTACATAATCCTAAATAGTTCCATCTATTGTTGATGACGTATGGAAAATAATCTCGAGTGTTGTTTTTTGTTTTTTAATACAAGGAATTTGACCTAAATTTATGTCTTAACTTTTGCAGCAGATATAATATTAGCTACAGTGCACCATAGAGTGGGTCGGTTTGTCGGATTCGGTTTAAATATCTCAGTTTGACTTATTCAAAATATAATTTACTCCAAATTCAGAAAATATTTTAAGAATATTTAAAAAGAACCAACAATTAGTAATTCCGCATCACATCAAGACCATAATGTATACATACTTCTTGCAGTAAATTTTTATTTAATTCGGATTAAATTATATCTCGGTTTGACTTATCGGAAATATAAGTTAATCTGAATTCAGAAACTATTTTAAAGTATTTAAAAAGAACCAACAATTAATAATTCCACATCACAACAAAATAATCAAGATCATAATCTATACATAAGGCATGTGTATAATAAATTTTGAAGTATGTTAAAAAAAAAAAAAAACACGAGATTGTATCATCAAATCAGATAGTAAATTTGTTACATCGCAACAACCAGCATTTTTAGAGATACGGCATTTTCATCGCCAAGCAAGTAAACAATTAAGGATAATGTTTACTACAACATAAATACAACTTGTAACTCTTAAAAATTGAAGCTGCTTTGAAAGATACTTAATATAAAGTTTTAGCTCTAATACAAAAGTGAATGTAAAATAAGTACTTTTACAGAAAAGCCAAAATTTGCTAAAACAAATCAGCAATTAATTACACTACTCATTACAGCCACTGATTTGGTTTGGTTTGTCGCTCTACGATCGTTTTTGCACACTTTAAGCTAATTAGACTGGGACCAACAGTTTAACGAAGATTCCGAACCACTCACAAGCATCCAAGCCACACCCCGGATTTAAATCTAGCCAGAGCGTTAGCCAACTGGCCATCAGGCTGCTACACAAATCATAGGATTAAAATTAAAATAAATTTTGATAGCCAATAGGATAATTAAATAGCAAATTATGTGCAAAACAGTTATAATGAATACAATAAAACACAGATGACACAATTGTTATTTTAAGAGGAAAAAAATATTGCAATCGACAATTTAAAACTTGTAACTATATAGTAAGTTCTGTAATAATCCAAATAATCAGCTGAAAGTATTATTCTTTTATTAAACATATGAGAATAAAATGCTGCAGTATATCGATAAAAACAAATACGGGAAGACAGCAACAACTTTTTAAAATTTGAAATAATCCAAATAATCAGCTCAAAAGTATATTCTTTTATTAAATGTAAGCAACATTTACTGCAACTTGAGTTAACCCTATGCAGAACAATGGATCAAAGTATTATCGATAAAACAAATATGAGAAGACAGCAACAACTCCAGAAATGGACGATGGAGTAATGGATAACCAGCATATCAGAAAATAAGATGATGCGCGCTTTTGGAGACAAACACCACGATTACCACGACAGGAATTATGAAGGCTAATCGAACCGTGGAGAAAATATGACAAAAACAAAAATTCCCTATAACAATACTCTGGGGCTAGGTAAAAAACAAAAATAATAACAGACTGGACACAAAACATTTACTGCAACTTCAGCTAACCCTATGCAGAACAATGGATAAAAAGTAAGAAAGAAAGAAAAAAATCAAACAAAAGGCCACCATAAAAAAACAAGAAGGAAGAAAAGAAGCTGACCAGCTAATCTCTGCTGCCAGAAGCTGAAGAGGAAGAATTCGCTATGTTTACTCAAAGGCTGTAGCTAAGAGCACCAAAAAAGATAAAGAAGGGGCCCAACCAAGAAAAGACAAAAAGCTTTCAGAGGAAAAAGCACACGTAGATAGATAACCGTAAAAGTTTGCTGGACACGGCCAGTCTAGATAACAAAAAAGTTGAAAATGCTTCAGCCCCCTTACATCCACCCACACCCATACACGCATAAAAAAAAAAAGTTTCTGGGTACATATCATTAATAGAATGTGCGTCGTCCCATGAGTGAATGATTTAAAAACTTTTTCGGCTATTTCTATTTTTTTTAACCTTTCTTCGTAAACTTATTTTGTCCTATTAATTTTAAAAGTGGTTGCAGCTAATATTTCTTGGAAATTGTATATATTTTAAGAGCCCAGTTAATTGCAATTTTTTGCAGTAAAGGAAGTTTATTAGAGATAATGAAAGGATAATAGATTAAAGTGATTAATGGATTACACCTGAATTAAAAAAAATCAATAGTGCAGTTTGCATGTTTTTAAGTAGTATCTTCTCTGATCTGTACGATGGAAATTAATTAAAACGTCATTATCATTTCCTCCATCATTAAAATATTACATAGGTCGATATTTTCATTAAAATGTTAAATAAAATATTAGATAATAAAAATTTCAAAACTAAAATGGTACAGTTTCAAGTTAACACTGAAAAAAGTTACGAAACTAATAACTGTTGATCAAGTAATTTTTACTGTAGTATTAAGTAAGATGTATATACTAAAGCAAATACTTCGTGTCCTTCAAAATAAACTCATTCTTCATGGAATTGACAATATTTTAAAACTTTTCCAATAGACAATTAAATTGGACTGGAATTAAAAACAAACATTGTTCGTTAAGTTAAACCAAACATTGATAATTTTTAATTAAAACTATCAATGTGGGGAACTGAAAAATCTGGTTCAGGATACGAAATAAAAAAAAAAAAGAAATGTAAATGAGACTTAATATCACACTGGGCAAACAAGAATTCTAGTACTAACATAATTCAAGATTAAACAATCTTCACGCAACAAAACGTGCAATTTGCTGCAGAAGATTTATTTTAACTAGTTTAATTTAAAATATCACCATTAAAACATTACCTAGGTTGATCTTTTTTAACAACATGTAAAATGTCATAAAATATTAGATAATAGCCATTTAAAAACTAAAACGGTACGATTTCAAGTTGGACATGAAACAAAATTTCGAAATTGATAACTGTGGATCAAGTAAATTTTAGTGTAGTATTAATATATATGTACTGAAACAGAAAACTGCCTTCGAGTCCTTCAAAAATCAACCCATTCTTTGGAACTGACAAAAATTTAAAAACTTTTCCAATACACAATTAAATTGGAAAAATGATTATTATCGGATTGAAATTAAAACTAATTAATAACTAACACCCATATCCAGCCATAATCAGTAGTAATAAATTGGTAAAATATCTCCTTATAGGAAATTTTACTGACTGAAATATAATATTAATAAACTTAACATGGTTGATTTCAATACAAAAGACAAATCATCCGGTATTATGTTAATTACTCGGTTGAAATTGAACAATCTGGTGTAGGATAAATAAAAAAAATAACGTAATGTAAATGAGACTTAGCAATACCACATTGTACAAATAAGAATTCTAGTGCTATCATAATTTAAAATTAAACTATTTTCGTACAAACAAGCGAGCAATTAGTTGCAGAAGATTTATTTTAACTAGTTCATTAAAAATGTTCTCAATTCAAAGAAATTACAAGCTAATGCAGTTGGAAAATTTATGAAAACAATGATCTTAATGCACTACTACCAAGAAGTAATTGTACGTATCTTTGAAATGACAATAAACCCATCATATACTTAAAAATAAGATGTTCTTCAACACACAAGACTTATTAATACGTCAGTTCTCCTTAACAGTGCCCTACCGAAACGAGAATATTGTAAATCTCTAACCAGTCAACAGGCACTGAGTAATGTGCGTGATATCACCATGTACACCACACACACTGCACAGAGAACATAAAGATGGAGGGGGAAAAACTAAAGACAGCACATTAACCTTATTATGATAACTCCATGCTGTTGGCTACAGTCCATAGAGGAGGAACGACTCGAAATGATGAAGTGAAGTGAAAAAAAACTTTTTGGCGCCAAGGAGGGTTGGGCAAGGAAGAAAAAAAAAAAACACCCAGCACTCTACAACACATCCTTTCAGTGAATCAAATGCACCCTGGTATTAAGTCTTCCTTGGCCATATTCCATCTATTTTTATTTTTGCATTTTTTTTTTTTAATGCAAGCATACGACAAAGACGCAAAAATAGATAAACGGAAATATTTCTCGATAACAGAGTAGTTTCTCTTATTTTTTTTATTTTTTTTTTTTACAGAAGTGTAAACATGTTATAGATAAGGGGAGGGAGAGGTATGAAAACAAATTGAGCGTGCACATACGTACTTCTTCCTTTCCCCTTTCCCTCCCTGGGATGATATATGGTCCCCGAAAAGCAATTTCATTCTGCGGTGTTTTCGAATAACTCGCCAAAAGAAAATTTTTATCGGAGGGGGGAAAGTGTAAAGAGACAAACAACCTCCCCTCGGAAGTGTTCGAAAACAAATTATCGAAAATTCTGGTAGCCAGAAGGGTTGCTGATTTGAAACGGATGCGGTGGAAAGCAATTTCCACCAGAAATTACGAATTAATCTAAAAGAGGGTAAATTATGAATAATAAAATATAAAAATTAAGAAATATATTAACGAGAGATATTCTTCAAATTTAATCACATTTATTTATTTTTTATTTTATTTTATCCTTCGCAATTTTGTCTTTCAAATACAAAAGGTACGATGCTAATATGTCAAAATTAAAATTGTATAAGAGCTAATCAAAAGTTTCCATTTGAGAGTGTGGCATATAACTACTACCTACCGACATCGAGGCATGTGATTATGGGATTATTGTGAAATATAGGTGGTATATAAGCACAATTATCGAAGCATGGGATTATTGAGGCATACAAGTTGTATATAAGCACATACATCGAGGCATGGGATTATTGTGTCATATAAATGGTATATAAGCACAGACATTGAGGCCTAGGATTATAGTAGTATTCGTTTATTCCCGAAGCTGGTGTTAATGTTGTTGTCGCATCCTCTGAAGAGTACAACAAAAAAAAAAAAAAAAAAAAAAAAATCAAATATCGTGGTGTTCCCAAATGATATTGACTTGATTGCCAGCTCGGAGTATATCTTCCGTGGGGATGGTCCAGGAAATGCATGGCGGCTGCAACAGCTGAGTCATCAAAGACATAATAAGTAAGCTCGACATTAAGACAGTTAACATATTTTTCGAATTTTTTAACGCCATCAGCAGAAATGTTCCTATTTTTGTGGTGCTACATCCTTAATCATGTAAGAGTAGCAGGGTTTTTTTCTGTAACATCTACTTCTGTAATTTCGTATTTAGTTTTGATCTTTGAAGGAATTATATGCCTAGATTTTGCCAACATATTTGTATCTGCAAGGAAATAGGAATGACAGTCTGATCGAAACTTCTGGCATTCTTCATAAAAAGAATCTGCAATTTCATTAAATTTCAAATCCCCATGAGCAGGCATCCATTGTAGAATACACATTCTGTGCAAGCAGTGGATTTGTTCTAAAAAGAGATATAAAGTTCAAGATCATACTTGAAAGACCTTTGCTAAGAGCTTGTAAGGCAGACCTAAAATTAGTGAAGATAATAATTCCATTATTTCATTCCGTATTAGCAAATGTGATTGAAATAGAGAAAGATAACAACAGAATTTTAAAAAATAGGGAGGGGGTGGGAATAGAATTTAAAAACTAAAATGATTCTTAATAGAACTTCTGCAATATTCAACCAAAATCTTCAATGCAATGGTCCAAATATCGGAATCATGATTATTGATATACATAAACAGCAAATAGAAAGCAATGAAGTTTTCTTTTAACTTACAAAGACTAAAATTGAACTTCAATTGAATCTGTAAAAATATTTTAGCTAACCATAAGAAAAAAAAGAGCCTTTTCTACTAGAAGACTTGAAACAAAATTATTTAAAATTGATTAGTTACAATAAGTTGTAAAATTAGCACGCGAGATTATTTGAGTATCTGCAATGGTAGAATTTTATTTAATGTACAAGACTAATAAATTACTGATGCTTTTAATTTACCCTACAAAATTAAGTTCAATTCCATATAAAATAAAAATACGAATTGATAATTTAAATCATCCAGCAAATTCTTCACATATTTGAGTTGCACAAAACATTTACCAAGTAGACCTTACTACAGCTATACATACCAATTCATACCAACTATGTTATACAACCAAATTAACATGCGAGATTATTTGAGTATGTACAGTTTTAGAATTTATTTAATGCGCAAGACTAAACTGTTTATGCTTTTCATTTATACTAGTTCTTGTAGTTCAATTGTATACAAACTAAAAATAAAAAATACGAGTTGTGAATTTAAATCATCCAATAAATTCTTCACATATTTGAGTTGCACAAAATGCTTACCAAGTAGACCTTACTACATTAACACATACCAACTCTTCAAGGATATTCTTTTTTTAATTTCCCCGAAACCATGTGCCGGTTAAATTCGTCTTGAAGATGCGCACACTAAATAAATTGCGTGGGAGGATTTGACAGTTGTCAAAAAGCTGGAAATGATACTGAACACAGAGAGGCAGCAACCACCAATTAAGCAAAAAGAAGACACTTCGCATTCTAAAACCTCCCTATTCTTTCACTAAAGATGATTACGACACCATAAATAGAAGGTTTTTTTTTATGGGAATATGAATAACTAAAAATAGAACTGATTTTAAAATCAACGAAAAAAATTTGTTTTTGATTGCGTGGAGTTAAATAAAGCGCATGTTGAAAAATGAAATGAACGGTAAACATCCAACATAATGGTGTCACATAAATTTTATTTGGCTTTCTAAAGAAAGTAAAATAAAGAGAAATAAATTTTGAAACATTTACACAGAAAAAAAGATATTAAGTACTAAAAGGTAATAAGTATGACCAACCAAATACAATTTGAAAAACTATCTGCTGTTATTGTTTATAACAGTAAAAATTCAATAGTTCAGAATATTTATCATTCACTACTGGTTCTGGCAGACGTTGTCCTGCTCTGAAAATAAATAAAAAATCCTGGAATCTATCGGGTTCAATTCTGATTCTAAACCATTCAGGGATCCACTCAAACACGCACAAAATTTCATCAAAATCGGTTATTTAGGAGGAGTTCGGTAACAAACACACCTACGAAGAATTATATCGATTGCAGCGCCACCTAAGGGGTCCAATTGTGAATCTAAACCATCCAGGGCACCCACTCAAAAAATTTCATCAAATTGCAGCGCCACGCACCGGGTCCAATCGTAAATCTAAACCCTCTAGGGACCCACTCAAATACGTACAAAAAATTTCATCAATATCGGTTCAGCCAATTAGAAGGAGAAACACTTACAGAAAAATAAGCATAGAAGAGAATTACTACATAACAGGTATTATCACACAATATTCTCTTTTACTCATAGCAGAATATCTCTAAAAAACTAGTTTACTTGAAAAGTAATATATATCACCAATTTTTAAAAAAAAAAAAACTAGAATACAATTTTTTTCTTTGCATATTTTAACTATGAGAAAATAAATTAATTTGAAAAAAAAAATACATACAAAAAATGCATTGGGTTTGAAAACGAACCATTGAAATACAGACAATTAAAGTCCATTTAAATAACATTTAAAGTAAAAAAAAAAAATGATTTGAATTCCAAAATATTATATAAAAAAATCTTGAATGAAAAAAAAAAAACAGTATCGTCTTTTAAATTGATTTTTTTTTTTTTAAACATTTTTACGCCCTGTAAGTCTTGAAACACTCTTTTTATATACCTCAAGGCATGTGTTAGCTCGTCTTCTTAACTTCCGTTTCATGTAATTCCTCAGGGAAATCAAAATTTTAGCTCCTTCCTCACGAATGCAAGAGAGGGTTGTTCGAAAAAAAAAAAAAAAAAAAAAAATCTTTTGGCTTTTCAGATAGTAGATTTATTTGGTAGAACGAAAAAAAAAAAAAAAGCATACGTCTTTCAATAACTTTTTTTCTTTCTCTAAAAAGTGCATTATTATTATTTATTTATTTTTTTGTGCTAGGATATAAATGCTTTCAATAAATAAGTAAGTAAACTTGAAAGTGCCATTCGATTTTATTTTATCATCCTCTTCTACAAGAAGAAACTGATAAAAGTAAATAAATAGCCAATGAAAAGTTTAAGAATAAACGAAGGTAAGGAAGAAAAAAAATACATACACGAATACATTATAATAATAATAAAAAAAAAAAAAAAAAAAAAAAAACCCTGCGATTATTGTTATATTTAAAAGGCAAGGATAATAAAAAAGACTAGAAAACCTGATAAAAAATTCAAGTGGAAAATTCAATACATATTAAAAAAAACTTTTCCATGAAAAAAAAAATCTCGAAATTCAAAGGAAATTCAAGTTGAATTTCTAATGTAGTAGATCATATTTTTTTTTAATCGTTTTTATTTTATTATATTGATTTTATATTTTATTTTATTGGGTTTTTTTTTTTTTTTTTTATTTTTTATTTTATTGTACTGATTTTTTATTTTTTTTTATTCATTTATTTTTATTTTATTTTGTTGCTTTATTTTTAAAAAGAAGGAAGAATCCATTTCTTTCTGGAGGTAAAGCAAGTTCTTAAAGCAAATTTTAGGCAACCGGAGGGCCAATTGGCTAGCTCTCTCTTTTCTTGGATCTCACAGGCTTCAGGTTCGAATCCTAACGGAGGCATGGATGTTTGTGAGTGGTTCGGAACCCGCGTTAAACTGTAGGTCCCAGTCTAATTAGCCTAAAGTATGCGCAAAATGACCGTAGAGCAACAAGCCAATCCCAACAACAGCAACTTTTAAGTTACACTAAAAAATAACTGTTTGCAAGGCATAAAAAAAAAAATAAAATTTAGGTCAGTTAAAAAAAATTTAAAACTTTAGTTTAAAAAAAAAAAAAAAAAAAAAAGGCTTATCATTCAGTGAAATATTTTTAAATGTAAATGTTAAAAATAAATGTACAATACATTTACATTCATTGAGCAAATTACCATAGATTAAAAATGTTAATTAAATAGAAAAACTAATAAACAAAAAAACCTTTTTTAGAATAATAACTTCTACTAAAAGTGCCTGACATTTTCAAACTGCATGTATAAGTAGCTGGAAAAAAAAAGTGAATAAAAACAATTGATTTAATTTCAACAAATAACTGATTTTAGGCTTGGATTGTTTTTTTTTTTTTTTTTTTTTTTTTACAATGAGAAGTTAAATGTTTATTAATTAACATTAAATTTCAATACTACATGATAAATTACAAATGATGAATGTATTTTTGTATTGTGCAATCATGGAGCAAATTACCATAGATTAAAAATGTTAATTAAATAGAAAAAAACTAATAAACAAAAAACCCGATTAATAATACAAACTGCTGTGAAAAGTGTCTGAAATTATGTTAATTATTCAAGGCCAGTGCATTTATAGCTTGTAAATAATAACAACTGTTTTATTTTCAACAAATAACTGATTTCAGGTTTGGATTTTAGAAAACTGCCATGAAAAGTGTTTGAAATTATGTTGATTATTCACGAGCAGTACGATTTTCATCTGTGTATGCAAACAGCTGGAAATTCTAGCGAATAATAATACCTGATTTACTTTCAACAAATAAGTGATTTCAGGTTTGGATTTTTTTTTTTTTTTTTAATAATGCAAAGTTAAATGTTAAATTTTTTTTTTAATGTGCAAAAGTTAAATGTTTTTAATTAATTAACATTAAATTTCAATACATGATAAATTACAAATAATGCACCTATTTTTTTATATATATTATAAACGTAACATTCTGAACAATTCAATTTTAAACAAAAAAATAACCTACTTGCACATTGCCGATTTTAATATGCTGAATAAAATATCCCAGCTTTTTGACATTTAAATTTAATTTAATTATAAAAGAGAGCACCATAGTAAAAAAAGTTGAACTCAAAAGTTTCGATATTTAAAAAAAACCTCGAAAATTGATTAAATCGTTTCAAAACCTAACATTGTATTAAACAGATAACGGACGATCTTTCGCCCTTTTGTTAAATATTAAAAAAAAAAAAAAAAAAAGGATTAAGATATATTTCGCTAAAATAAATTTTTGCGACAAAGGCTTAAAAAAATCTCACAATAATTAAATCTCTCATTTAATTACCGATTCAATCTTAATCATTAAAATTTAAAAAAAAATTAATCATATAATTAAAATACGGTGGCAGTAATTAAATTTCCATCTCGAAAACGGGACTGATTAACTTATTTATTCTTGGATATTAAAACTGAGTTATTCAATTAACTTCGCCGCAGCTTTGAGGCTCGGATAATGGGCAAATGCTTTAAAATTACTTTTTAATTTAAAAATTAATAAAGAATCAGAAAATTCTGATGGATGAGATAATGTGTATACTTTTACGGGGTTTTATTAATCTACCTTGTTTTGAGGTTTAAAAATAACTGGATTCAATCATTGGGGAGAAAAAAAGAATTTTAAATCAAGATGAATTTCAATATTTTGATTAAAATGTGAAAGAATTAAAAGTATTAAATAATAAAAATTTCAATTTAATTAAAAAATATTTAATGAATTACTACTGTAATAAACCCCTGGTTTCCATTAAGTATTCTTTCTTTGGAAATAAAACTCTATTAACCGATATGTACTGTTTTCGCAGTGCCATTTCCTTTCAATATTTTTAAATGTTATTTAAATTTCCAACTTTATCTTTCAATAAAGGGATAAATTATATAAAACATTAATGATTCCATGATAATTAACTTTAAAAGAAACCCACGGTAATGCAATTAGCATAAAGGACACTCATTTTTTGTTATAAGTGAATCCAACGATTATTTAACACTGGCCACTTTAATGCTGCCTGATTCGTGGTTCAGAGGCAACGTGTGCCGCAAGTGACTATTAGGGCTATTACTACTGCTACTAGTTACATCACATCACACCACCACACCACACCAAACCAAACCACACCACATCACTGTGCCTACAGCTGAGTTTTCCCTTTACAGTTTGGGAATGATGTGGGTGAGAAGAAGTCTGATTGGGCTCTGCAGCGCTCTACGGTCGAGACTGGGACCTACGGCTTAAAGTGGATTCCGAACGACTACAAATATCCATGGCACCGCCGGGATTCGAACCCGAAAACTATGGTACAGAGCGCTAGCCACGTAGTCATCATGCCACTGAGCATTAGGGCTGAGGATCTTGATCTCGAAGATCTTTGCCTCGTTAATCGAACTACTTGGGAGTTTTCCGGGTTTTCTCCTATACAATACGCAAATGCGCGTAGTTCCGCTGGAGGCACTCCTCCTTCAGTGACATGTAGCCAAGTTAGGCTTCTACCTACGGGTGGTCCATCACAACAAATTGGTCTGATTTGTAGCTCTACGATCATTTTTTTTTTTTCCACACTTTGGGCTAATTAGATCGGGACCTACAGTTTAAAGTGGATCCCGAAGCACTCACAAACATCCATGCCACCAACCAGGATTCGAACTTGTGGCACCAAAAAAAGCCAGACCGCCAGCGAATTGGCAATCAGGCTGCCCATCACAACAGAAGCTGCATATTTCCTCACATGCAAACCACAAGGGTTCATGGACTTGGTCTAGATGTTGCTGTCGACCAAGTGGGATAATAAACAACACTATAATGTCACTCACTATTGACAGACATATCCAAAACTTATTGCATGAGGCCTGTTGCATTACAGTTAAAAAATAGCAAAGAATGCTGATTTTTCTTCAGAGAAGTAACTCACACAGACACTATAACGAAAAATAAAATTTTAAAAAACATGCTATCAAGCTCAAAAGTCGCAATGAATGATTAGCACCAATTAGACAGAAATACATCTCTTATACTCGACAAATCATATACGGATATGTAATTCATATAATAATCGCAATATATTAGAAAAACAAAATTACTATATCTAAGAGATAAATCATTTAAGTAAATAATTAATAGAAACAAATTTCCAAATTATTTGAGTCAATCACTAATTATCATTTAAAAACAAATTTCTAAATCACTAAATTAATCTTCACTGACTTAAGCTAAACAAGTTCACAAATAATTTTAAATGCACATGTAGTAACTCCACCAATCTGACTTTGTTTCAACAGCATGTTATTAATTCACAGTAATTCTGTCCTGTCTGGGGATTTTAACTGTGCACGGCGACTTTATCCAACAGAATTCCGATTCCATTTTGATGCAAACTAATCTCATCAATCCATTCTACTGAACTTCTGACTGCATTGACAGATATTCAAATGGCGGTTATTATCAGGAGGACGAAACAGCTTAAAATCAGAACACGCTTGGAATTACCACATGAGGACATAGTTGTAAAGTTCATGGATAAAATGGCAAAATCCAACAGGAAAATAGTTAGCTTTCGTATGAATCAACGGATCAACGCTAACCACTGTATAATCGTCAATGGCGTAAATAAAAGACATAATACTAACATACAACAGCGATAGGTGAATAATAAGGAAATAAAAACTAGTTATGCATTGAGTTTCAATAATTACATTGAGCACTGTATGCATTTTAAAATCCGTCAGCAGAAAAGTGATAACCTTCGAATATTTAAATATCAAAATCAAATCTTGCCTCCAACATAAAATTGACCATTCGTGTCTAGGTTATTTAGAACATTGGTTTATAGTAAAGTAATAACAGGAACATTCTTTTTCAATTTTCAACTGCCATTTCTAATAAACAGCATTCCACATAATTATGTCTGTTATTCCAAGTCATGTTTATATGTAAAAACAAGTCCTTTCAACAAGTTTTTAAAACAAGTTCTTTAAATTACCCAAATGTATATAATTTCCTGCCAGCGAAGGAGAACAGGCTGTTTTACGTGCGTTAGTTCTATCTTTTTTTAAACAAATATAGTTTTGCAATATAGTTAATAATAAAAACACTCACAACTATTTGTAACTTTTAGGAGACTGTTTTGTTTTGTCACTCTGTGGTCATCTTGTGCACACGAGAGATAAACAGACCTGGACCTGCAATTTAACGTGTATTCAGAATCACTAACAAACATCTATGCCACCGCCAAAATTCTAACCTGAAGCCTGTGGTATCAAAGGCCATAGCACCAGCCAATTGGCAATCTGTAATTTTTAGGAGACTGGTGAAGATAGACTTAAACTTGTGCCTCTAAAACTTATGAAGAATAAAAAAAAAATATTAATCTTTATAATCTTCACCTAAAACTTAACCTACCTGTACCTCACATATAAAATCCTGATAATCCTCCCGACTATAGATCAATAATTCCTTTAACTTAATTCCAATTTCACAATTTCAATTGGCATTTATCGGATTATTGCGGATTTTGAGGTTGATGTGATTGCGGTATTTTTAATGTTTAATGAGTGTTTGGGAGACGATTTAGCGTGTTCTTTCTAGGTATGAGTTACTGTTATAAGAGTTTAAAGCTTTAGAGTCTAAAACACATTTGGCGATTGTAGGACATCAAATACTTTGATTTTTAAACGCGTTATGTGAATGCGGGCATATTTTTAAATATCAACAAAAATGTAATTATCTTCTTTTCCATCATACGAGTGTATGATCCGACTTCACTCCCAAAGCATATCCGTTTAATAAACAATAATGGTGAATTGATACCAATTTTTACCAGGATTTTCAAAAAAAAAAATCTTCCTGAAAATGACAAAAAAAAAAAAAAAAAAAAAAATCCATGAAGCAGTGTTAAATTACATGCATAATAATGAAAAACACAGCTTACATCCACTTTATTTTCCAGTAAAATTAATCGCAAACGTCGAGACGTATATATTACTTTCAGAAACGATGTTAAATAAGCAAGCAGCTTCAAAATCGATTCACGCAGCATAGCAAGGAGTAGATGGAACAAATAAACTGTAGGTTCCAGTCTAATTAGCCTAAAGTGTCTACAAGATGATCGTAGAGGACACACCAAACCAATCTAACATAAAGCTATTTGTATGACGTATTTATCCGTTTTAAACAGTAAATTATTAATAAATATATATTATTTATTTATTCAAAATCATGAAATTTGCTTTACATTTATTTCATGTTTTGTGTTTCTTTCTCCAACATGTGTAAGTCTTTGAAGGCATTCGAGCGGCCTGAAGGCCAATTGAGCAGCGATCTGGTCATTGGTATCCAGGCTTCAGATTCGAAAGCTGGCAATGGCATGAAAGTTAGTGGTTCGTAATCCACGTTAAACTGTAGATCCCGGTCTAATTAGCCTAAAGTGTGCACAAAATGACCGTAGAGCGACAAACCAAACCTGAAGGCATTCGAACCTGTAGGTTTTATTTTTGTGGTATAGGTTCATTGTGGATTTTGAGATACATTATTGAATCGGTTATTGCGGTATTTTTAATGTTTAATGAGTGTTTTGAGGAGATGATTTAGCGTGCTCTTTCTAGGCACGAGTTATTGTTATAAAGGTTTAAACTTTAAGAGTCTAAAAGATGTGGTGAAGATGTTTTTGTAGAAGAACATCATAAAATGCATATGGCGATTGTGGAGCATCACACGTCGTTTTATTTGATTTTTAAAAGACTCATATGAACGTTGGCCATTTTTTTTAATTATCAATAAATATATAATTATCTTCTTTTCCATCCTACGAGTATATGATCTCCATTCCCTTACAAAGCATATCTATTTAATAAACAAAAATGGTGAATTGATATCAACTTGCCGAAATAAAACAAATAACACAAACTTCCTGAAGATGACAAAAAAAAAATCGGCATAGGATTTTCAAAAGAAAAAGAAATCCATGAAGCAGTGTTAAATTACATGAATAATAATGAAAACACAGCTTACATCTACTTTATTTTGCAGAAAAATTAATTGCGAACGTTGGAAGATAAACCAAACCTGATGGCATTCGAACCAGTAGGTTTATTTTTGTAGTATGGTTTATTGTGAATTTTGAGATACATTATTGAATCGGTTATTGCAGTATTTTTAGCGTTTAATGAGTGTTTTAAAGGAGATGGTTTAGCGTGCTATTTCTAGGCACGAGTTAGTTATAAAGGTTTAAAATATGTGGCGAAGATGCTTTGTAACACCCCAAAACACATGTGGCGCTGTGGAACATCAAATGTTTTATTTGATTTTTAAAAGCATTATGTGAATGTGGAATTTTTTTTTAATTATCAATAAAAATATAATTATCTTCTTTTCCATCCTACGAGTATATGATAACTCCCGAAGAATATCCGTTTAATAAACAATAATGGTGAATTGATACTAACCATCCGCATAAAACAAATAACACAATCTTCCTTCTGGCATAGGATTTTCAAAAGAAGAAAAAAAATCCTTGAAGCAGTGTTAAATTACATACATAATAATGAAAAACACAGCTTACATCTACTTTTATTTTCAGTAAAATTAATCGCAAACGTCGAGACGTATATATTACTCTAGAAAACGATGTTAAATAAGCAAGCAGCTCCAAAATCGATTCACGCAGCTTAGCACGGAATAGATGGAACAAAAAAAAAAACTTGAAAAAAAGAAAAACGAATCGAAATCCGAGCCCCAACACCGAAATCGAAAGCGTATTTCTGGGACAGCGAATCTGGCATCGGGTATTTGATGGCGGAAAAAGAACACAAGCTGTGCGGAACAGAATTGTTCTGCAGCAGTTACAGTTAAAGACTCGGATGGAAATGCATAGTTATCAAATTACGTAGCACTGTGTAACGGGATCCATCTAACAGCTTGAACTGCGGGAAATCGAATAGGGAAAATAAATTGGATAATTCTTTTTGATTTATTTGTTTCTTATTCCTCAGTTTTTGATTCGTTTTGGTTTGATTTCGTTAAAAATTGGTGTATCCACAAAATGAATGTTGCGAAGGAAAACATAAATTTTTGAAAATTTATTTCACAACATTGGATGTGACATATCGGATCCCGTTTTTCATTTGATTTTCCATTTCGTATTAGAATTGGTTTGCACAAATTTCTTAGATTATTAAGTATTACTCACAAACAAGTAATATAAAAACAAATTTTTAAAGTCAATTCCTTCTCTCTTTTTTTTTTTCACTATATTGCAGAAAGTCCTTTATAAATAATTTTCAGTCATTTTTTAAGTTTATCTGGCGCTATCTATTGGTAGATATATGCAACTTAAATGTAAAAAAAACTAAAATTAATTAAATTTAATTACAGAATTAATATTTGAAAAACTGTATTAACATCCAGTGTCATCCACTATAAGTTCAAAAAAAATGTATTTAAACTTGAGTAGATGAATAAAAAGTATTTTATGAACGATTGAAAATTTGAACAATATATATATAGGGAGAGTGCGAGCTAATAGAAGGAATTGAAAAAAAGGAAAGCATTAAAGTTATAAAAATGAAATGAAATGAAGTATAGATTTATTGATAAAAAGCTTTAAAAAAAAAAATTAAAAAATTATGCCTAACATTTTTTTTTCTTTTAATTTTCTTAGATCAAAAAATGGTATACAGACGTTTAGAATAAAACACCCTATATTTCCTATAGAAAAGAACCACTTGTCACAATGGATTCAAATTTGAACTGAAGATATTTGAAGAAAGAAGAAACGGTATGACATCAAAAAAAAAAAAAAAAAAAGTTCCACCGATTTTTCACATCCAATTTGGTATGACCTTGTCGTGGTAGATGGGTTTACGACTAACAGTGTCACAACTGTTGGACAACTTGGAAATAATTTTCCCGTCAAATAACCGAAACAGCCAAGCACATTGAACACTGCAGTTGGTTTAATGTGCAACTCATGTCAAATGCGTTGTCATTTCGATTCAAAATATCGCTGGCAGCTGAATTCACTTCCAGCGCCACTTTGGAACTTTTTGATGCCGTACCGTTCCTTCTTCAAGTATTTTCCATTCAAATTTGAACTCGTTGTGACGAGTGCTTCTTTTTTACAGTATTTTGGAATGGTATTTTAATTATAATCACCCTGTACTTTTATAATAAATTAAAAACATATCAATTCTAAATGACAAATTGCCTCCTAAATCCGCGGCATAAACTAACAATACAGTAAAAGATTACCAATGAAATGCTAATCGGATGCTTAAAATATGCTTAATTTTTCAGATTACCATACGTTTACCTTTTAATTGATGACCAAATTAAACTTCCTTCAATATCAACCGTAAACTTTCTCGAGACTAACGTCAAAACCACTCTTAAATCTCGATGATTACTTCGCTTCAAAACCTTCGTTACTACCAGAAGAGTATGTTTTTACTCATTCTATTAAAATTCGCAAACGCTCTGAGCTTAATTATCACTTAGATGGAAAGATCATGCAAATGAACACTATCTTTCAAACGCGCAGAAATGGAAATATCCTTCCGCCCGTGAAAACAGTTCCAAAAGTAATCGCCAATTAAACGCCGATAACCCCACCTAGCTAGGCTTCATTTTTACTTAAAGCGAGAGGCGAATTAATTGCTGGAAATCCAATCAAGGCCCAGACATCTCGCTGTCAATACCATCGTTTGGCGAAGATAATGAATTGGCGAAGTGGCAACAGTCCGAAATCGTCTTCCTCGTCGTTGGCCGGGGAATTATTGGGTAGCAGTTATTATCATGGAGATTCTGTGCAATCAATGGCGGATGAAAATGACAGTAATCAAGAAAGGGGAAAAATACAGCAAACATTTGGAGAAACTCTCTGTGATTGATTACGTGTGTTGACACTATCACTAGCACGATTTCTGCTCAAGAAAATAAGTATGTAAGTAGGTATATGGTATCAAATGAAATAGAAGAATGCGGTACTTAAAAAAAAAAAATGAATCACCAAAAGAATCTTAAGTTATTTTTGAGGATTGTTTAAAATTAAGAGAAGCATTCTTTTTAAATACAAATAGTATAAGCTGGATTCCTATAAGGCAATATTATTATAAAAAATGTTTTTTTAACTGTGAAGGGATTTATCCTTTTCCATAAAAAAAAAAAAAAAAAAATCTTATGAGGTACATGAATTCTCTGCCTTGCCTATGTAATTTGATTTGGTTTGGTTTGTCGCTCTACAGTCATCTTATGCACACTTTAGACTAATTAGACCGGGACCCACATTTTAAAGTGGATTACTACTACTACTACTACTACTACTGCACCACACCACACATCACATCACTAGAGCTGATTTGCCACTTTACAGTGTGGGAATGATGTGGGTGAGAAATCTGATTTGGCTCTGTGACACTCCTCATGTTAGACAGGGACCTACAGTTTAACGTGGATTCCGAACCATTAACAAACATCCATGCCACTCCCAGGATTCGAACCTGAAGCATGTGGTACCAATGGCCAATTGACCATGGCACGTTAATAAAATAGTTTCAGAAATGGAGCAAAAAAAAAAAAAAATCAAAAAATTTTTAGGTACCACTGGACTCGTAAAGAAACTTAAAAACAAATCATAAATAACAGTTTCTAACTTGAACGTCGCCTTTACACATCTTAAATGTTTACTTTCTCACATCCTGATGATTTCATTTAATCGGTAATCGCTCAAAAGGGTTCACTCGCCACAGGAACCTGTTCTTTTATTTTCTCAGAAGAACGAGGAGGTCCATTCGAGTAAAAAATGGATCTGTTCGATTCAGAGGCGTGGATCACTTAATCTAAGCGATTGTGTAATGGACCGCCTGTCCCCAATCGATCTTCGGGTTGGTCATCAGATCGAGCTCAAATCCAGAAGGGAAAAAAAAACCCAACCCAAAATGAAACCATTCGGTAAATCACCTTCTCCAGTATATAGGGTTTTAATACACACTTTTAATCAACTGACACACATTAAAGAAAGATGAAGAAATTAATAATGCATATAACTTTCTCTTGGAAAAAATACTATCTTACTGTAAAAAATTATAACAAAAATTTATAGAAAATAAAATTTAAATAAATGTCATCTATCATAAACTACAAAAATATATATGCTTTTATTCATATCAATTTTATCCATGGGCAAAAAAAAATCAGAAAGTAAGTTTCCAAGAAAAGAGATATCCCACCGTGTGTGTGTGTGAGTGTGTGAGTTTTTGCATGTGAGCATGTATGTATGTGTGCGTATGCATGCATGCATGCGCGTGCGTATATTATACAGTATATGTGTGGGTCTGAGTGTGTGCGTGTATATATATATATATGTGTGTGTGTGTGTGTGTGTGTGTGTGTGTGTGTGTGTGTGTGTGTGTGTGTGTGTGTGTGTGTGTGTGTGTGTGTGTGTGTGTGTGTGTGTGTGTGTGTGTGTGTTGTGTGTGTGTGTGTGTGTGTGTGTGTGTGTGTGTGTGTGTGTGTGTGTGTGTGTGAGACATTATTCAGTAGTGAAAAACTCATTACAATTATAAGTTGAATAAAAAGAGGTCTGTGTAATTTAATACATTACATAAAAACAACTACCAAACCCACAAAATACGCAAGGGATTCTTGCAGAAAATATTGGCCAATGGATAATGTCTTGATTGCTATTCGTTAAGTTCAAGAAAGAAAAACAACAACAATAACAGTATCCTGGCTAGCTAGTTATTGACAAACATTTTATCTGCTAGTCAGCAATAAATAAATTAGAAAATATTGAATTAATATTTTTTTGTAATATTTAAATATTAGTCTAGACTAGTACAATCCCTGCAATAATTTGATTTACGAAAAAAACAAAAATCTTTTCACTCGTAACCTTTTATGATGGCAAATCGCCATTTTTGAGAGTTTTCCCCCAGTTCACTGCAATCGCCAACAATCGAAACCAGTAGACGCAAACTGAAAGAAAAGCGTAAACAAATCGAAACAGCATGGGGCTTATAAGGAGGATGGCCTGTTTTAAAAAAATTCCATTCAAGAATGGTATCGTTCAACAGTTTGATTGTGTCCCCAACAGTTTGATTGTGTCCCCAACAGTGTTCCAACAGTTTGATTGTGTTGTTCAATGAAAGATGGGCAATAACGAGATTCTGTCTGTACCATGTAGTTTGGAATGTTATATGGATTTAAAAACCTCAACAACAATTTGTGAGCAGATGTATTTATTGTAATCAAAACTTTGCTAGGTATAGTAATAACGCCAACGAATGCATTTTATTAAAACCTAAATAAATCGGAACTTTTCAAATAACAATTTATATCTAAAATATATATATATATTCGACGGCTGTTCGTTAGGACAAAACAAAAAAAAAAAAAAAAAAAAAAAAAAAAAAAATAACAACAGATAAGATAAACAATAACAGCATCCAGACTAGCCAGTTATTGGCAAACATTTTATCTACTAATCTGCAATAAATTAAATAATTACATTAAATATTTTTCTAATATTTAAATATTTGTCGAGATACGTGCATCCTTCCAATAATTTGAAAAGCATGCCCTTTTATGATGGCAAATCGCCTTTTTGGAGAGTTTTCCCAGATTATTATTATATATATATTCAACGGCGTTAGCGCAAGGAAGAAAAAAATAACAACAAATAAGATAAACAATGACGGCATCCAGGTTAGTCAGTTATTGACAAATGTTTTTTCTGCTGGTCTGCAATAAAGAAAATAGTAAATTAAATATTTTTTAATATTAAAATATTTGTCTAGAAACGTCAATCCCAGCAATAACATGAGAAAAGCACAATCTTTTATGATGGCAAATCGCCATTTTGGAGAGTTTTCACCATGAAGTTGAGCAACACGCGCCATTCGCACTCAAAACCAGTAGACGCAAACTGAAAGAATAGCGTAAACAAACCGAAACAACATGGGGCTTATAAAGGAGGATGGCCTGTTTTAAAAAAACGAATTCCATTGAAGGATGGTATCGTTCGCAACAGATCGTTCAATCCGTCATCACCATAGATGCGTAAACAGATCGAAACGGGTCAACGCTGAAGTACGATGCATTAGGGCGACGACAGCATCTAATGAACACTCCCTGCTGAGCACTTTCCAAATATTTAGCTCCTCTCATGATTCACTACTTAATCTGGAGAGCAGTTCTTCGTGTATACAGAGTAAGAGAGCCTTTATCTGCAATTTTAAGTAAAACGACAAAGTCTGATTGTGTTGCTCAATGAAAGATGGGTCGTAACGAGATCCTGTTTGCACCATGTAGTTTGGAATGTTATATGGGTTTAAAAACCTCAATAACAATTTGAGAACAGATGTATTTAGTGTAATCAAAACTTTACTAGGTACAGTATTAATACCAACGAATGCATTTTATTAAAACCTAATTAAATAGGAACATTTCAAATGCACGTATAATACGATTTATATCTCAAAATAATAAACTTGTATTATACAAATACTTGTTATATATTAGTTTGCAGTTTTATTTGTTAAGCAGTACATGAGATGAACAAATTAACTAAAAATCTTTTAAATCACAATTCTAAGAATAATACTAAATTCTTGATATGCAAAACCCATATTAGACCTAATTTGGTCTACGGAAAAAAAAAAAACATCTCGAGGCCCATTTGGTATATTAGAGCGGAAGATTTTTTTTGGGCTATTCTTCATTTGTTAAGGAAAGTCATTAGTTATAGACGGTAAAAAAACAAATTTATAATTGCTGTGAAAACCCACATAGCGTTAAAAATCATTAAGTTCGACAGATTTAATTGGACTGCTCATGTATTCTTGAATAAATGATTTATAAATCGTTTACAAAAAGGGACATTTGAATAATCTTTAACTACTGGTTGATTGTGGATCTATAATCACTTATATACATTGCCAATCCACGATCAACCAATAGTTCTTCCTAATAAACAAACATACACGTCAAAAATATGTAAAGTGAAAGATTAATCAAATTAATATTTTTCAAAGATAAATCTTACACAAAATATTAAATGGGATTAAAAATTTCATGGGATATTTTTACCTATAACAATAAAAAAAAAATCGTATTGCAAAAGGTATAAAAATTGAAATGATTATGACATACATGATAATACAAATTATAAAAACCACAATCTATTTATCCATATCAATCAAATAATCAAACATAATTTTGAAGAATTTTGAAGAATAATGACTCTTTAATTACGAATGCTTGAATTATGAACAAACAACTCATTCAAATCAACGAATAAATGCATTCACTAGATATCAGAGATAAATTTCTGCCTCAAAGATTCAAGCGCAGCTGGCCAATTGACACAATACAGACGATACTTTGACCATTAGTCTTGACACTTCTGAGACAGGCAGGTGATAAACAGGCGATTTCATAAGAGAACGAAATAGAGCTGTCGGCCACACCCACCACTGGAGAAGTTTTTAAAAAACTTATGTGGTTTCTTAATGGTCTCTTTTGCTTTGCAATAACATGACGAATTTCATGTCGCATACGTTTGAAAGAAAAGGTTTTTAGAGATAAACAATCTAGTTCAGTAGGTAATCATATGCCTTGAGTATGGTTTTATTACAACTTTTCTATTTAATCACTATTTGTTTTTTTTCCTATTATGTCGAAACGCATTGCTACTTCAAAAGAACTCAAAGAGACAATTTGAGAATTAAAATGGTATTGACTAATGAGATAATAAACTAATTTTTATAAAATAACTTGTTTACAAAGCAATCATACGCTATCTATTATTAAAAAAAAAAAAAAATCTTTGCTAATGAAAGTTTTCTTCTTTACTTTACAACATACGGTTTCCAAATAATTTGAATTATAAGATTATGTAAATTAAGACTTTTTGCTGATTTAAAAATAATTTCTTAATTCGATAAAGCAGTTAAATCAACTCAGTTTCACACTATTGGCAGAAGGATAACCAAATAATACGGCCTTAATTTATCTCAGTAAATACTTTCATAATGAGGCCTGATGGTCAGTGGCTAGCGCTCTGGCGCCATCGTTGTTGTAGTGGTTCGGAATCCACTTTAAACCTATAGGTCCCAGGCTCATGTGACCATACAGCGTCACAGAGCCCAATCAAACTCCTCACCCACATCATTCCCACACTGTAAAGAGTCAACTCAGCTCTAGGTACAGTGATGCGGTGTGTTGTAGTGTAGTAGTCTAATGTGACTGTAGGGCGTTGGCTGTAAGGCTGACAACCCTACCACATAAAAAAGAAAAGCATATCCTGTCTTGAAATCTGTCAGCAGGCAAACACCTTCCAGGGCTGTTGCGCCAATGAAGAAAAATACTTTCATAATGACTCAAATACAACAAAATAGACCATCAAAATACAAGTGTAGATCCACACAATTTTGAATGAAGAGATATGTAATTCTTGTCGCTTTTTTTTCCATATTTCTAAATGCTTCTTTATGAAATATCGATATTTGATTTTTTCCTTTTTTTTTTTTTTTTTTTTTTTTTTTTTATGTAAGTTGATAATATGTATGGGATAGTAATAGATTTAAAAAAAAAAAAAAAAAAAAAAATTTTTATTTCTGTAGAAATATTAATTTTTTTTTTCATTGACCATTGATAATCTGAATTTTTTTGTTATTTATATTAACACTACAGGGAATCCGTAATAAGCATTCCTGCTAGCTTATATTTTAGTCACACACGCAAATGTAACAAAAAAAAAAAAAATGACACACTTTTTCAAAAGTGATATATTGATTTTAAGCACCCAAACGTGCCATTTTTAAATCGTCCCACATTTCAATTGCATGCCACTGCTCACCCAAGAAAAATTCATTTCACAACCACCATATTCATCATCAATAAATTGCCAACATTCATTTAATTTCATTTAGTAATCAAATTTAAATCGCCCCATTTTAGTAGGGAAATTTCAATTGCCTGTCAATGCTCGACAAAGAAGAATTCAACCATACTCCTCCTTCGATAAATTGCCAACAATTTCCTTTACTAATCCATTTTAAATTGTTCCATTTTAGTCGGGACAATTTCAATTGCGTAAAATTCCTCACCAAAGAATTCATTTCGCAACAACTATACTCCTCTTCGGTAAATTGAAAACATTCCTTTAATTTCATTTAAGAATCAATTTTAAATCGTCCCACATTTCAGTGCGTGCCATTCTTCACCAAAGAAGAATTCATTTCGCAACAACCGTACTCCTCCTTCGATAAATTGCCAACATTCGTTTAATTTCATTTACTAATCAATTAAAGCTAAACACACAAGAGAGAAAATCTTCCAACACATTTCATTACACAGGGGCTATAGGTTAGCACGCACTTCAGCTGAAATAACAGTACGGATGAAGCTTTTATGTGATGCAATATGTACAGGGAGATTTAGCAATCGTTCATTTATGCTGCAAAGCATTGAGGAAGAATCGCAAACCTACAATTAGTAAATATCGAGGAAAAGTGAGATCTAAAAATAGAATTAAACATCACACTATAAACTATTGCGGAACATTAAAATGGCTGTTAATCCTGCGGATGCTTTTAATAAAATTGCAAGACGACCTTGATATTTCAAAATGTTGATTGTTAAGAATTTTACTCAATGCTGGACACCAATATGATTTAAGAGAAAAATTTCTTTATTATAATCAATCAATATATTCCAATTCATTTCCAATTTCGACATTTAAAAAAAGGATGCAATTTTTTAGAAAGCTGGCATTGTGTAAGAAAGGAAGATAAATGAACAATCAATTCAATTTCGGCTGTAGAAGACTTTCTTTTAAGTGTATAAATATCAATTAAAAAGGCACATTTTTATTCTTCAGAAAAAGATATACAACTGCTTTTTATATAATTCGAAGAAATATCCACATGCAACTTCTCTTATCACAAGTCAAAGATTATCCACATGAACTAACTTTTCTAATTCCCATAAATCAAAGATTTTTTAAAAATCCACATGAACTGATTCATCTAATTCAAAGATTGTTTGAAAAAAAAAAAAAAAAAAAAAAATCCACATGAACTCATTTTAATTTCTCTCATTCGCCTAATTCAAAGATTGTTTTTAAAACCCACGTGAACTAATTTCTCTAATTCGCCGAATTCAAAGATTGTTTAAAAAAAAATCCACATGAAATAATTTCTCTGATTCGTCTAATTCAAAGATTATCCCCATAAAATGATTCAAAAATTTAAGAGTATTATCCACATGATTTCCCTAAACATTTTTTAAATAAGATTACATCATTTCGGTAAGTCTATGTTGCTCTCTAGAATAAGAAAAATAATACTTTTCAAATGATATTCTGTTTGCTCAAAATCCTTCTATTTGCATACTGTATAGGAAAATTTAGTATGATCTTGAACATTATATCTCATTTACAACAAATCAACTGCTTGCACAGAATGTAGGCTCCCTGCTCATGTGGATTTGGGCAAAGATTCAATCCGCTGGCGGCTTCGTTGTAGAAATTGTTTCAATAAACTAGGCGACTCGATGGCGTTTGGGATGTCCAGCATCTTGTCTCGTGAATCGGATTACCTGGTGAAAGATTTCTGGATTTTCTCCCATACGATACGCAAATGCGGGGTAGTTTTATTACGGTAGGTGATTTTATTATTTTTTTTTTCCCGGAAGCACTGCCCTCTTTCTTCAACGACACGGAGATAAGTCAGACTTCTACCTACGAGTGTTCCAACACAACAGAAGCTGCCCTCCCTCCTCTTTCCATGAGACCACACGAGTTCTTGCACTTGGTCTAAAATGTTGCTATCCACTCGACTGAGTGGGATAAAAAAAAAAAAAGTTTCTGTAAACTAAAAGTATTGTGAAAAAAACAAACAATTTTTCCAACATAAATGATACTGACATATTAATAATACATTTGCAGTTTTAATAATTACATAAACCGCTCCTAATTTTTTAAAAAAAGCCTTTTATTTTTAAAAAAATAAATAAATAAAAGAACATCACAGACAGAAAATGTAATATTTTTGTTAACATTATCCAGCAAAAAGGTCGTCGTAAAACCGAATTTATTTTATTTTCATACCCTTTTTCGTCTAGACAATAACCCTATTTAACCCAGCGGATAGTTATTTTACCATTTAAACCTTCCCACATTAGCCGATCAAAAAAAAAAAAAAAAAAAAAAAAAAAACATCTCCCCTAGGAGTTAACAGCGCAACCCATGTTTAGCTTTAGCAACTGCAACATGCCACTTTTGACTAATAATTCAATAAAAGTCCACTTTGCGTCTCGTTACATTAACTTAATAATTCAGGTGGTTGAAACAAAGCAAAACTGAACAGACCCAAATGCCACGACTGTTCTGTGAAGGCCTCAATCTTGTTGTGGAGGTGAAGGACCTTTTAGCCTGCCTGAATCGATAACGGCGTCTGGGAGGCAGAGGGAGAGTGTTAAACAGAAATTTCATTCCCAGGTACAGTCGCAGGCACACACAAAATAAACACTAATTAGCCTTAGTAACAATTATTTCGGCCGGTAGATGTAATTGCCACTCGCGTGAGAACGAAATAAACACTTCAACTATTTGATTTTCGTGGTAATGAATTCGCAATTACCGTAATGGTTGCGTTTATTACGGAAATAAGGGCTGGGTTTAAAAGATAGTAAAAATAAATACATGAACGGTTAGAAGAATGAGATATTTAGAGGATTAGAATGGACTAAGTTTATAATTTGTTTTAATACAAGAGGAGTTGAATTGAGGACTACATTTTGGTTGAATGCAAGGAGTCGAATTGAGGACTACAGTTTGATTGAATGCAAGGGAGTCGAATTGAGGACTACAGTTTGGTTGAATACAAGGAGTCGAATTGAGGACTACATTTTGGTTGAATACAAGGAGTCGAATTGAGGACTACATTTTGGTTGAATACAAGGAGTCGAATTGGGGACTACATTTTGGTTGAATACAAGGAGTCGAACTCAAGAGTACATTTGGTTGAATACAAGAGGAGTCGAACTCAAGAGTACATTTGGTTGAATACAAGAGGAGCTGAATTCAAGAGTACATTTAGTTGAATGCAAAAGGTTGT
The DNA here is from genome assembly GCA_021605095.1 of Caerostris extrusa. Classification (NCBI taxonomy): domain Eukaryota; kingdom Metazoa; phylum Arthropoda; class Arachnida; order Araneae; family Araneidae; genus Caerostris; species Caerostris extrusa. Next base: position 50,506 of record BPLR01001691.1, read on the forward strand.
AGTTTGATTCCCGTTCGTAGCGCGTGCTACAGAGACTATTTTATAAAATGAGTAGATTCAATGCAGACTTTGAATAAGTTGCATTAGAAAAATGACTGTTTGAACGTGTGCGGTGGTTTTTTTTTTTTTTTTTTTTTTGAATTTGCGCAGTCGTTACTATTGGGAAGGGAGAATTGGTTTGTTGCTCTACGGTCATTTTGTGCACACTTCGTACATTTTGGTCATTTTGTGCATACAGCTATGCAAAATGAGCTAAAACCCAATTATAATTTAATAGCTTTCTTATTATAAAGTTTAACTAATAGAATATCATATTTTAATAGCCGATATTTAATTTTTAAAAAACTTTGAGAAAGCTCAAAAAGGATTCTTTGTGTAGATCATGAAATCTCAAAAAACTAAATAAATAAATATATATACAAAGTTTGCTAGAATTCAATTAAAATGAAATTAAATTCTAATGTTTCAGGAGAAAAAAAAAAAAAAAAGGAATGAAAGATAACATTCATGCAGTATCTAAATTGAAATAAAACCCACGCAATCAACTCATTTTCTAATGGACGGCTTTACTTGAATCATACATTCCACGAAATTTAAAAAATGGCGCAAAATATAGAAAAAAAAAGAATGACACATTTATAGCAACAAAATTTCATTCTATACTCTTTTATGCTTATACAATAACTACTTTATGAATTAAAAGCCACAAAAGTAAATGATAGATTACATCACTGAATTTTTTTTTTTTTTTTTAAGATGTTTTTACCATATCCGATTCTGTTTATTTTTAGATTAGAAGTATCAATTTGCACACTGTATATGAACAGTTGGATCCCCAAAACTCAGCATTAACAAACTCTACTTCCGATCTTCAGTTTCTCGTATGTTTTCCATTTCCTTAAAAAGCTTTTTATATAAAGCTTTAAAACTTTTTATATTTGTGTTTATATATCAATATTATTTATATTAATTTCCATTATATCTGTGTTTATATATGTCTGCTATGCATTTACGTATTTATCTGCTTCTTTAAGCATTTATGTATTTTTATATTGCTTATATTTGTCCCTCCTATTTAGTACCCCTACCCTTAATTTTTTTTTTTTTTTTTTTTTTTTTTGAGAATAGGTTTTCAGGGAAATTTTTAGGGAAAATAGGTTTGCTTTAAATTTTTAATTCCTGCTATGTTCTGTGATTCTTTGTTTTATTATAATTGAATTCTGAATAGATGTGCACTATTTGCACAAGTACTCGACTCTCCTATCCAATCTAGTAGCTACTGAGGAGCTAAACAGAAACTACAAATTATTTCTTTCAAAAAAATAATAAAAAAATAAACCACCCGTAAAACGGTTTATAGGTATCCCCATTCGAATATGACAACTGCAAAACAAAATATGAAGAAAAGAATTCTAAACTATACACAATCCACGCATGAATAATCAAATCCACAATACACAAAAGAAACGAAAACAGACAATCCTACAACAAAAATATCAATATTTAATGGCAACCTTTACAAAATCAACCTCCCAGTGAAACATCAACATCAAAAACACGGACGTCTAGTTCAAAAACTTCGAGGTCATCAAATTTTGAATTTGGAGCACGTAATCCTGCAGGTACACATTCAAATTCCACAGCGCACCCAAAAGCCAAACATGGAAGATGGAAGCATTTGTATTCACCACTAGACACCATGCAACATGGAAGATTTTAATTCATTTACTATATATACATGCAACATGGGTTCCTGTTTTTAGGGGGCATTCCACTATTGTGTCGACGAAGGGTAAGAGAATTAGCAAGATTTCGTGTGGGTTTTTATTTACTACTACTGGAGTTACTTTTTAAACTGGAGGTTCAATTTAAACTGGCGACCTCGATTTGCACAATAACAGATAAATCTTCAGGGATCACAAGTTCAGATTATTGGCTTAACTTTTAAAGTGAATAGTGGTATTCAGTGTATTTGGTCACACGTATGAGATAATTTTTGGTTTTTGTTATAAAATTGCAGCTGCTTAAAATAGTAAAGCAGCTGCTTTGTATAATGTTGAATTGAATAAGAAATTGTGTCAACTGAACAGCAAAAAATTCATCTTGGTTAGGATAGTTTAACTTGGTTGACTTGACTTTTGAAGATTTATGCAGGTTCATGGAAAAGAAATTCGTCTACATAAAATATAAATGATTTTAAGATCATATTTTGTGGTATTCAGTTATGACAATAATGCTTTTATTCTGTCAAAACATATTTTTACTGTATTGAAGAAACTATCTATTTGAAATTGAAATATATATATATACGCACAAATTTGGTCTGCAATTTTTATTTCTTTATTTTCTAAATTGGTATGACTATATATATATTGAAATATTTTTTTAAGACAACAAATTTTTGATAGATTACAACAGACTGATTAATTGATAAGTTACAACAGACTATACTATCTACTTTTCAGTGATGACAATATATTTTTTTCTGCCAAATATATTTTACTGTATTGGATAAACTATCTATTTGAAACTGAATACACACACACACACACCAACTTGGCTTGCAATTTTTATTCCTTTTGTTTTTCTAAATTTTTAAATTGGTAGGACTCAAAATTTTTAAACATTATTAATATAATATGCCAATTTTATAATTATTAAAGAAATTATTTAGATTTTAACAGAAGAATATTATCCAAATAAATGACAACATATTTTTAATAAATTACAATAGACTATACTATTTACTTTTCATAGATATCAATATATTTTTCTATTCCGTCAAATATATTTTACTGTATTGGATAAACTATCTATTTGAAATTTTATATATATAGTTATACATACATACAAACTTGGCCTACAATTATTTTTTTTCATTTCTATATTGGTTTTAACACTATTACTATAATAAATATCCATTTTATTATTATTATTATTATTAAAGAAATTATTCATTACAGCATTTTTATTCTATGTTTAGAAAATAAATATCGTTGAATAAACACAAAAAATCGTCTGAGTAAGTATAGTTGAAATAAAAAGGTGCCAATTTTGGGATGAAAATAATATCTAAAAACAATATAATTTTATAATCTAAACAATATATAAAAAAAAAAAGAGGAAGAACAAAAATATCAAGCAGCGAGATAAAAACTATTCAAATTTAATTGAGTTTAATATAAATATTTGGAAACATGTGATATTATGATTAAACAAAACTTACAGATTGTAATTAATAAAATTTTTTATTCAAAACAAATAAACTTTAAAAAAAAATATCTTCAAATTTAGAAATTTAATAAAATATTTAAAAACTCTATAAAAGAAGAATAAATTTCCTAACACTAGCCTCTTTATTAAATAAAACAGCTGCCCAAAAGTAAGTTTAGAAAATTGTTTTTAGAATGCTCATTTGCAATCCAAACAAACTTCTGTCAAAATATTTTCTGAAAACTGCTTACCGTTTTATAAAAGAAAACAAATTCATGAAAATTTTAACCACTTGCGCACGAAAACACTCAATAAGGCAACTTTTATGAGGAGCAGATTTTTATCGCAAAATTCTCCTTAGAAAATAAGGGAACTCTCATAATGAAGACCATAAGTGTTTATAAAATATTACAACGCTCACAACTGCAAAGCCCTAAATTGTCGCTAGTTTATTTTAAATTAAAATTTTCCCAGCGAAGTAATGTCATATTAAAAGATGCACCAACAAAAATCTAATTTCGCTCAACCGATTCAAACAAGTGTACTTAAGAATTTTCATTATGTTTAAACGAAAGATATTCTATTCACAAAAATCGTTTGCCGCTGAGACGTTGCCATAACTAAACTAAATAAACTTACTTTTAAAAGTCGTTTTCAATTTATTTTTAAAAAACTCTTTAAAAAATGCATCATATATTTTTTTAAAAATGCAATTGAAGTGATAAAACAGCTGTCTTTCAATTATAACCTGCTCTAAGTTTCATTTAAAAGGAATATAATAATTACTTATTTTTATGTTTTTTTCCTGTTTACTCGAAAAAGGGATACTTTTGTAAATTCAGGCAAAAGATTAATATTCAACAAAATATTTTAATACTAAATTAAATATTGAATTATACAAAATGTTTTTTTATTTTCTTTTAAAGTGATAAACTTTCAAAATGAGATTTATGCTAATTTTTGCAGTTGAAGAATTCTTAGTCAATGTTTATATGAATAAATCAAAATAAATAAAAAGATACGATTTAAATTAATTAACTTTAGAAGAAATCTGTAATTTTTAATAAAGACGACTTTTACAAAGAAGATAGAAAAGTTTAATTTAAATAATAGAAGTTGTCTTGCAATTATAATTTTCTACTTACTTCTCTTAATATCTTAATTATTACTTGTCTTTTTCTTCTATTCTCACTTCTCTCGTATTGATAGTAAATAATAAATTCCCAAGTTGTGTTTTAATCAAAATTGTTTCTACATCAAAAATAAATCATTCTATTATTAAACATGTAAATATTCATTTTTCGGACGCTATCATAAAAAAATCCATATTAATATTTACAATTAAAGAATTGTTTAAGAGAAAAGTCAATTTAAATAATGAAAGTTGTCTTACAAATATAATTTCACTTTTTACTTTTCTTAATATCTTAATTATTACTTCTCTTATTCATATTAAATAGTAAAAAAGATACAATTCGCCAATTATACGAACAATTTTGATTAAAAAGCTTATCAAATAAATCATTCTATTATTAAATATGTAAACATTCTTTATTTTTTTGGACGTTATTATTTCAATATAAAATCCATATTAATATTTTGCAATTAAAGAACTGTTTATTTCAAAAATAAATACAAGTTAATCAAGAAATGCGTGAAATAATTCTTTTCAAAAAAAAAAAAGTACTGCAATCACTCATTGATAATTAATAGTTGCTTTTAAAATGAAAACAATTTATTAAATTGACGGGGGGATATTTGAAAGGAATTAAATGATCCATGAAATATGTTCGCCAAATGAAATAAAGTGATGGATCGCATGATTATCAAAGAGCATTCAAAATAAATATATTTAAAGCAACAAAATAAAATAAACTTTATAAAGAATGCTTTCTGAATGTTTATCAGTAGCTAATTGAACGATATCTAGCTCAAAGATCGCCGATCACGAGAAATTTGGAATGCAAATCCTTTTATTTTTCCTTTTTTTTTCATCTGCTATCTTTATCTCAAAATCAGAAGAAATGAAAGAAATGGCTTCAGGCTTATAGAAGTAAAAGACAAAAATTAAATATGAAGAACTCGGAATAAAAGAAAAATTGGAGTTAAAAAAAAAAACAATTTTTAATCTTTGTATAGTCTCTACGATTCAGGCTTAAAATGAAGAAAAAAAAAAAGGAAGTAAAATAGAAAATATAAAGTATTTGCTTTTACTTTTTTTAATCAATACTATAGCCAGAAGCAATTTTGGAAATACATTTAAATTATTTTCCAAGACCGATTATTTACATAATAAGGTAGAAAATGGATTCCTTTGAAATTTAGTGAAAGTCTGACTATTTTTTTTTTTTTTAATTCGATTCGATTCAAATATTACTTGTTAAAACAAGATGATTCAATAACGAAATTAGTATTCAACAATAATGAATTTTGAAGTTAAAGGATTAAAAATTTACTTTTGTTAAAGTTAACAAAAAATTCAATAAATGTATTTCTATTTGAAATTGATATGAATTCAAATTTGGGAAGAATTAAATTAATGATTTTCACTCAATTATAGATATTTTGTTTTTATATTTATAATAAGATAACTAATGTTATACAATATCTCTCGTATTTTTATTATTATTATTATTATTATTATTATTATTCAAAAACCCTTTTTACATGTTTAAATGCAAACGATAAAATCTTTCAATATAAGAAAATATCGTTTTCAAAGAAAATGTTTGAAATACGATAAAAAAGTAGTTTTTAAACAAAAATAAATAAAATATTTTGTGTGCAATTTTTGTTGTTTAATAACACATGTTGTTTCATTTATTGACATTTTATTTAGTAATAGCATTATATTCAAATTATATTTATATAAATTTTTAAGTTCAATTCTATACCTTTAATAGCGTGTACTCGATAAATTAAACAAAAAGAAATTAAACCAATATACCGGTTAAAATTCGCTTTTTAGTTTACATTTATTTTTTATTTATTTATTATTATTTTTTATTTATTTATTATTATTTTTTATTTATTATTATTATTATTATTATTTTCTGAACCTGAAGAAAATCAATCAAATTTTTAACTTCTCGAACTGCAATAACTCAAATGTTTATATAAAATTTACCAATTTATTTAATAATTATTTTAAATACACCCGTTGTTTGAAATTGATAATAAATAAAAAAATATTCTCATGAAATTTGTCAACATTACCGAATATATAATAGAAAATTTTCGTTATATAACAGGAATCACCCAAAATTTCCAAATATATAATAGAGAATTTGTTATATAAACGAATTACTCAAAATTACTGAATATATAATAGAAAATTTTCTTTATATAACAGGAATTACCCAAAATTTCCAAATATATAATAGAGAATTTGTTTCTCTCAAAATTACCGAATACATAATAAGAGAATTTCCGCTATATAAATAGGGAATTACTCAAAATTACCGTATAATAGAGAATGTTCGTTACATAATAGGAATTACCCAAAATTACCAAATATAAAATAGATAAATTTCGTTATATAACAGGAATTACCGAATATACAATAGAGAATTTTCGTTACATAATAGGAATTACCCCAAATTACCGAATATATAATTTTCACAAGCCGATCAGTAATTAATGTTAGTTTTTAGATCTTATCTCAGTGCATATAAATTTATTTAACTTAAAAAGCAAACTAGAAGATTCAATATAAGAATAAACATCAATGCAACAGCAACAGAAAAACTACATAATTGTTATCGCTAAAATATCCAAATTCAAAAGAAATCTCTGTACCTTAAACGTTCGAATTAAAGTAGCTGCAATCAATTTGTTTTCAAATGAATAAAAATAGCGTTCGTTTCACATCAACATACTTAAGCGCATTTGGCCGGGAGCCAAAGATAAAAGAAGGCTTATAAATTGCTCATTATGTTCGTATCAAAATCGTGAATCACTTGCAGCTATCATACAATTAATCGGGCGCTCAGATGGTCTGAGATTAACAGCGCATTCGACGCCGGTAATTATTATTAAGCAAAACTCAGTTAGCAAAACTCGTTCTTTTTTTTATGCTTATCGCTTAATTGTATTTGACGACATCACTAACTCTGTAGAAAATGAGAACTGCCAGATACGTTTTTGTAACTAAATTATAAAATTAATAAAAAAAAGCTCTAAAGCATTTTTTTAAAAAGAAAATATAGAAAAAGCAAAATAAAAATAAGCAAAGAAACGTAATTGTCTATAACGATGTATAATGTCCTAATTTAATTTACACAGAAAGCAATTTAAAATATACCGAATTTAACGTTTTATGAGTAACTAGAAAACTTTTTCGATCAATAGCTTCTGGTGGTCCGTCTGCTTACTGGCAGATTTCGAGACAGGAGATGTTTTCTTTTTACGAGGTCGGATTGTCAGCCCAATTGTTATATTAGACCGGGACTACGGTTTAAAGTCGATTAATTCAAACATCCATGGCACCAATAGGACTCGAACCCGAAACCTGTGGCACCGAGCACCAGTCTATCGCCCCCTTCCCCCAGCGGGCCCCTCCCACCACCACCAATGTACTAATACACAAAAAAAAATGAAAATAATAAAAAAAAAAAAAAATTTACACCAGAACTTTTAGGATAGTTAAGAGAACAAATAAAATGTATATTTTAACAAATAACAAATAAAGAATATTTGTGATTCTAATACAGATTTTTAGTGCCAACTCATTTTTAAAATCACTTCACCATAGCTTTATCATTAACGATAAGAAACAAGTCGTTGAACCCCGTAAGCATGACACAACTGTTTGTTTTTCGAGTGATAAAATAAAGCTAAGAGGAAAAAATTAAAGGTCTTTTTTAAAAAGAAACTACTAAAACATACAAAAAAAAAAAAAAAATGTCCTCAATTTTTTAACAACGATTCATTAACTACTGAAACTCATTATACTAAGTAATAAAACATTTTGTTTCGTCCATAGATTAGTTAATAAAATACAGCGCGCATAATGGCTGTCGGTTTGAAATCAACATGCTCGTCACGTGACGGCTGTATACTTCAGCAAAATATGCTGGGTATCGTCCAATCGATTTTGCAAGGGATCGTTCAAATGCGCTGCAGTGGAAAAAATGGTTAAATAAGGCTCTGTGAAGGCTTTGTCAAGATGTCCTTATTCTTTTCACACATACGTAGGTGTTTATTTATTTTTTTTTTTTTAATACTGAATTAATGTAGAATGTTTTTAAAAGCAACTTTATTGAGTACGTGCAATTCATATCTGATTTATATCGTAGCTTGTATCATAAGGTAGCATGTTTTCAATAATAATCTATGGATCAGAAGTCATTTTTTAATCCATTTTAGACATAATATATTACTGTATTTATCACGTGTGAATAGATACAATTAATTGTATTTATACACATATATCATCACAATTCGTACATATGTGTCTTTCTGAGGTAAGAGATGAAAAAAAAGAGCTAAGCGCCAACTCTAGTGCGAAAAGAACAGGACAGGACACGTTGGTCTCAACTGTCTTTTGCTTCTGTATAGAGAAACGCTTTTTATTTTATAATTATTTGATGGTTTTATTATTTTAACCCTTTGCACTCAAGGGCTCCGGGCGGAGTCATTTAAACTATTTCATTATTAAATTATTTATTTATTTCATTATTAAATTATTTCCTAAGATCCCATTCGCATGCAAGTTTGATATACGCATTATTTTATATTGTTATTTGCATTGTCTCCGTAGCGGAGCCCTCGAGCTTGAAGACAAATTTTAAATGGCTCCGCTCCGTATCCCTTGAGTGCAAAAGGTTAATTACTAAGTAAAATTACCATTCTAAATGAAACTTTTCCTTTTGGGATATTTTGTTCGCATCTGCCTTTTCGGTGTTTTGTTTTATTAAAAAATGAAAACATTAAAAAAAATAAATATCTACTTATACCATATCCATATCAGCACTTTTCATTACAAGAAGAACTCGGAAATTTACATACCTAAAAAGACAAAAACAACTAAGATTAGTTAAAAACATTTTACCCCCAAAAATACAATTTTTATAAAATATACATTACAAAAGAAATTATACAAAAAAAAAAATCATTAAAATTTATCATTGAATATTAAGAACAAATTGAATCAGAAAATGCAACAGGTTCTTATGCATTGTGCAAAAAACATGAAATGAAATTAATTTTATTTTCTAATTTACTTAATTATTAGTAAACTGCGCTGAATGGAGGATATTGTTTATTTATGTACTCATTTCTCTTTACTTTTCTCTACTGTTGCACAAACAGATTAAAAAGTACATAGTAATTAAGTTTATTACACTCGTGCCCTCGTCTTCAATATTTTAATGACAATATTTTTAATCTACGTGTATGTGTCACAAATTCAGAAAATTTTAGAGAACTAAAAATATTTATTTAGTTTCCTTATTTCTCTTGCAACAAAAAATAGATAAAATTAAAAAGATTTCAAAAATAAAACCTAGATGCAACGTTTTCATAGAAATATTCAAAAGACAATTTGTATACTTATTTTATTTTTGGCAACAAAGAATTTATAGTCACAATTTTACACTTGCACGTTATAAGAGAGAAAACCGGTAAAACTCTCATTATTTTACTTGACTGCGGAAGAGAACGTATACGTATATTATATATTATTATATATGTTATCACAAGTGCCGTAAAAAGAATCTCGTCACTTCTGAAAGCAGTGACTGCAACGGACAAAGCCTAATATATAAAACAAATGTTTAAATACAAATCTAAAAATTTATTCAGGAAATGATTGAAAAAAAAACGATGAAACAAAAACTTAATAACACAACATTCGAGTTAAGTTAAAATATGTTTTTTATTCATTCAGTAAATTCGAAATCATACACCATTAATTCATCGGAGTTTTAATATTAACATCACTCACTGAAACAAGCGATTCATCGATAGCCATGAGGATTGACGAAAAACAACAGAGATACCAAAATTCCTTTACTTTTGGAACAATAGAAAGCAAATGAAAAAAAAAAAAAAAACATAAAAAAAAAATGAAAGATTAAATGAGAGCAAATGAAAGATTAAATTTCACAGGACTAACAACAATGAGAAATATTATTAAAATCTGAATGAATCAAAAGATGCCTCGTGAAATACTTATATATGCTCCAGGAATAATAATCATTGTGAAAAATGTATGATTACCCCATACTTTACAACTACTGAAAACAATTTGGGAAAAATTTATATCTACGAAAGTTTGCCTAACAACCTCTTTTCACCAAATCCACTCCATAAATAAATACCGAATTACATACTCGTTTCCAAAAATTCTGAATGGGCCCATTCAAATCTTAACAAACGACCATTTTATGTGGGTTTCAATATTTCTATATCCTTGTCGGCAGGCAAATAACGAGAAACTCATTCATATAAAAAGGGGATGTTTCTCACTTTTTTTTTCCCCGCTTACTTTAAACGGGGCATGAAGAAAAATTCACACAGGCGTTAAGGGAAAAAAAAAATTATGATTGACGTTTCTTTCGTTTAGGTTTCATTACAAGACCTTTTGATGACCTCATGAGGGCCGCGTCGCAGGGTTGCTGTGAACATAACTGAAAAAATGGCGATTAAAAATATCGCCAAAAATTGCAAGGAACAATAAATCCCCCTTTTAAATATATACTAGCAGAACCCGGCATACATTGTCCTGCCAAAAAAAATGCATTGTAGAAAATTACATATCGCTAATATATTCTCCATGCTCCAATATATGTGCATACTCATTTTCATGGATATCGTTTGAACGGTATATAAGATGAAATGCTGCAGCACTATCTGATGGCAAGTAACTATAAAGTGTGTAGCGTAAACATATTTTCATACTCGAATACATATTATTACCAATTTTCATAGCGATTGATTGAACGGTATAGAAGTTGATATGCTGCAGCAATATCTGGTGGCGACTTAAAACAAAGGGGACAGCATAAAAACATTCTCCATGTTTTGTCAAACACACACAAAAATTTTCAAGCCGTTTAGGAGTTCAGTGACAAACACACATACAGAAGAACCCGACTACAGCGTCACCCTACCGGGAAACACTCATCTAAACCCTCCAGCGACCCACTCAAACATACACAAAAAATTTCATCAAATTAGGAGAAGTTCAGTGACAAACACATGTATAGAGGAGTTATAGATATAAGAGTATATATATATATCCACCGGATGGGCCTGAATGGCCGAGTGGCTGGCGCTCGATACCACAGGTTTCGGGTTCGAGTCCCGGCGGAGCCATGGATGTTTGTAGTGGTTTGGAATCCACTTTAAATCGTAGGTCCTGGTCCCAATAGGATCGTAGAGCGTTGCGGGGGCATTGTTACTCCGCGTCCGTGGCTTATCTTCAAGTTACACGCGCCCCCTGGGTAATGCAAAGTGAGTACGTCTGTGCAGCGCTTGCCTTAAGGCATCCAAAACGTCCATGTATAAGTGTTTGCCAGCTGCATTAGAACAATATATATATACACACACCACCGGGGCAATTGCTATATATATATATATATATATACACACTACCGGGGCAATTGCTATATATATATATATATATATATATATATAAATAACAATGAAAAATTTAATTCCTCTGGTAGTTGGTGGAACTTTGAACATGACTTCAACAAGACTTCACAATTATTGAAACCTAACAAGAACACTGCACTGTTTTTAAGAAGATTTCGGACAGGAATTACTAGCAAAGAGACTGCACCAATGGAATTACTAACATAGAGATTATATCGATGAAATTACTAATAGTGAAAAAAAAAGGACAAAGGGGTGTCAAAAAAAATGACGAATTAATGTATAAGTTAAAAAGAACATTTCAAACCTCTATCATTAGAACAAAAAATAATCCTAAATCGATGACTGAAATTTTAAAAACACACTCCGTAGAAAAAAAAAATATTAAAAACTCAGACAACAGAAAGGCATTTCAGCAAACTAAATGCAATCTTTTTTCCTATCGCAAACCTCCAGACGAATGGTACGCGGGAGAGAGCAGAATAAATATCGGAAAGTGCAAATACAAATTCCGGAAGGAATCGAAAAGTTGGAAAAAAAAAAAGCCAAACAGACAACCCCCTTCCTCTTTAATAAGTGTCCCTTATCTGTTATGCATGAAATATGCGAGGGGGGAAGGGGGGTCCGAGTATTGAAAATCAATTTCTCTTTTCCGTGGAACGAAAACTTCTTCTTCCAAGAAAGAAATTGGCGCGTGAGATTCAAAACATGATATGTACCCAGGAACACAATGCTTCTTGGTGTATCCGTCAACTTTTTCACTTTTCCCTAACAGAATTCGATATGTCTGGACACAAATATAAACATTTCCTGAAGACGAAATGGGCAAAAAAAAGGACATCTGTATTCAGTGTCAGCATCACCAGCTTGGATCCAAAAGCATACTATAGATAGTTCAACATTGCCCTTTTAAACCACCATAGGTGAATTTTGTACAAACCAGAATGATACAAATCAGATTGAGCAGCGTGTAAACTTAGCTATATCTGATAAATGGATTGATTTTATTCCGACTAGATAAGTCCAAGAAATCGATGAAGATTTGTAAAGCTAAATAGAATTATGTGTCCACCAGGGGTAATGGCGGGTATCAGACTACAATTCCACAATTAGTGAGACCACACTTGATGAATTCTGTATTAACCGAATGACACAAATCAAGATAGAGCTGAGTGTAAACTTAGCTATATGTGATAAATACAATGATTTTATTCTGACTAGATAAGTCCAAGAAATCAATCAAGATTTTGTAAAGTTAAATCAAATTACGAGTCCAACAATAGTAAAAATACTGGGTATTACAGATCACAATTCCAGCACTGGTGAGACCACACTTCTAGACCACAATTGGCGAATTCTGTACTATCTGTATGGCACAAATCAGATTGAGTTGTGAGTAAATTTAGCTATATCTGATGTCTAGACAAAATAAAATCAATCTACCTAAAGTAAAAGAAATCGATCAGGTTTTATAACGTTAAATCAAGACGTGTCCATCAGGGGTGATGGTGGGCACCACAAAAATTTTCGGAAACAGTGCATGAAACAAATTAGAGAGTCCTTTCCCAGTAAAATTTTAAAATAAAATTTGAAAGAAAGTATCCTATGCTCAGTTTAATATGATAGGCACTAGACAATAGTACTAGCATCAGTGAATGTGATTAATTTAATGCAGATATTACTGTAATTTTTTAATTGTAATTATTACAATTCTTACGCTAGACCTACTATTTGATTCAAAATTTTAACAGACATTTCCTAAGATCAATTATCTTTTATATTCAAAAGAAAATATTAAAAGCCATTTTTTTTTTTTTTTAAATCAAGAAAAGATATCTATGAAAGTTTTTCTTGAAGGCCAATCTTTTAGGAAAATATAAATTAGTTACTAAATCCTTCTTGGAATAAAAACCTTTACTGGAAAAACTTTCACTTCTTTCAAAAGCATTTTGCATTGAATGGTATAAAAAAAAGAAAGTTCGGTTCGCTTGTAATTGATTTGAACAAAATGCCTGCCGGTTTAAAGCAGTTCTTTCATAAATTACCAAAGAATAGCTTTAGATTCTACTAAATATTATTATAAAAACTTCCTGTTTGAATGACGTTAGTGTATTTTTTATCGAAGAAAGGGATTTTATTTATAAATTTCCGTCTACATTCTCATCATTAAAGAACAATTTTTAAATAATGCATTGAAAAAAATAGCATATGTGCTAGCAGGCGGAACTTTATTGTAATCATGAATGTAAAATAACTTCTTTTATTATCAATTATAATTTTTATTAACTCTGAAGCCGTAACTAGTCAACAAGGACTCCTATCTTACAAAAAAATTTGCCACACTTCACCATTTAATATTTTAAAAAAAAAAAAAAAAAAAAAAAAAAAAAACTTTGCAGCAGTGGTAATTGAGGTTACATTAACTGCAAATGAAAACTGCGGAAATTGTGCCTAACAAAATTAAAAATCCTCACCCCCACTATCTTTCCAGCAAAATTGCAACATGCAATTTTATATTATAAAGTGTCCTATTGTCCACTGTATTCTTTTTTATATATATACCGCCCCCTGTTATACGAACTTTTAAATATACTTATATCAAAGATTTTTTTTTTATTTTTCTAATGCAGCTGGCAAACACAATTGTCTTGGATGCCTTTAGGCAAGCGCTGCACTGATGTTACTCACTTAGCACTACCCAGGAAGTGCGTGTAGTTTGAAGATAAGCTATGGACGCGAAGTAACAATACCTCCGCAACGCTCTGCGATCCTGTTAGACCGGGATTTACGGTTTAAAGTGGATTCGAACTGATACAAACATCCATGGCATCATGGGACTTGAACCCGTGGTACAGAGTACCCAGGCGCTAGCCACATATATGTGGCCCATACACACACACACACACATATATATATACATATATATATACCGCCCCCTTATCAAACGAACTTTTAAATGTACTTATATCAGAGATGTAGGAATAAACATTTTTAAGCGAGCAAGCGTATATTTTTGTATGTAGCATACTAGAAGGAAGAACCAGATTTTTGGAATAAGTAGCCTTAAATTTTCAGAAATACGAGCAAACATCATCTCTCTGCATTGTAAAAAACCAATATCAAAAATTCATTTGTAAAGACTTAAAAAAAAAAAAAAAAATTCGCATACATTCTTCGCACATTTTCCAAGCTACAATAAAAATTAATAAATATCGGAAAACATCACGAAAAATTCACAGAAGTAAACGCCAAACGCCAATGCTATCAATAAAACTGTCATTACTTTTATTTTTCACCATGACGGCGGCGTCATATCGCAGTGGCCGACATCGAATCAATGGAAAAATGCAACTTTTCAACAATTTCATGAATAAGATTAAAAGCAATCTTTCGATAAGCAAGCAGACCAGATCATGTTAAAGAAAAAAGAAGAAGAAGAAAAAAAATGGCGCCACGGAAAAAACTTTTGAAAATACTTGGCCATTGAAAAGAATCTGCTCTTTCTTTGAAATTGCATCTAGATAAAAGAAAAATAACATTTCCTTACGAAACTAAATTGATCAGCACTAAAGATAACTCCCCAAATCTGTGGTTGGAAGATACATCCGGTATTTAACACTTGCCCCCTACTAAAATAAAAATGTAAAAATGTATTAAGTATCCCATGGTCAACTGAATTCTTTATCTATATATCGCCCCTTATATCATACGAATTTTTTAAAATATACTTTACTATATAATAGATGTAGGAATAAACAATTTTCGTGAACAAGCATATATTTTTGGAATGCATAACATAATGAAGTACTAGATCTTAAGTGTGTATATATATATATACCACCCCTCATCATGCAAATGTTTTAAGCATACTTATTTCAGAGATATATGAATAAACATTTTTTAGCAAAGCAAGCATATATTTTGGAATGCGTAATACACTAGACAGAACCACAAGATTTTGGGAATAATTAGCCTCAAACGTTCACATTTTTTGAAATTTTGGAGAATAATTACCTCTGTATTGTCAAAACCAATATCAAAAATTCCTCGGACTTTTCCCAAGCACAATAAAAAATAATAAATATTGGAAAAAACATCGAGAAAAATTCACAGAAGTAAGCGTCAAAAGCCAATGCGATCAATAAAACTGTCATTACTTTTATTTTTTCGCCATGGCGGCGTCATATCGCAGTGGCCGACATCGAATCAATGGAAAAATGCAACTTTTTCAACAATTTCTTGAATGAGATTAAAAAGCAATCTATCGATAAGCAGACCAGATCATGTTAAAGAAAAGGAAAAAAAAACATATCACAAAAAATGGCGCCACAGAAAAACTTTCAAAATTCTTGAGCATTGAAAAGAATCTGCCCTTTCTTTGAAATTGCATTTAGATTTAAAAAAAAAAAAAAAATAGCATTTCCTTACGAAACTGAATTTATCAGCACTGAAGATAACTCGCCAAATCTATTGTTGAAAGATTATATATATATATATATATATCTTGCAGCTGCATCAACCCGGTATTTAACACTTGCCCCATAATAAAAATAAAAGTGTAAAAAAATGTTTTAAGTATCCCATGGTCAACTGAATTCTCTTCAATCTATATGCCGCCCCTATCATACGAACTTATATCAGAGATGTAGAGATAAACATGTTTAACATATTGAAGGAAACACCAGATTTTTGGAATAAGTAGCCTCAAATTATCAGTTTTCTGAAATTTTGGAGCACAATCTTCTCTGCATTGTCAAAAAGCAATATCAAAAATTCATTTTTAAAGGTAAACAAACATAATACATGCGAAATATCGGAAAAAAACACGAAAAATTCAGAAGTAAACGTCAAACGCCAATTCGATCAATAAAACTGTTATTACTTTTATTTTTCACCATGGCGGCGTCATATCGCAGTGGCTGCATACATCATATCGCATCGAATCAATGGAAAAATGCAACTTTTCAACAATTTCATGAATAAGATTAAAAGCAATATTTCGATAAGCAAGCAGACCAGATCATGTTAAAAAAAAAATAATAATAAATAAATAAACATATCACAAAAATGGCGCCACAGAAAAAACTTTTCAAAATTCTTGGGGATTGAAAAAGAATCTGCCCTTTCTTTGAAATTGCATTTAGATTTAAAAAAAAAAAAAAAAAAAAAATAGCATTTCCTTACGAAACTGAATTTATCAGCACTGAAGATAACTCGCCAAATCTGTGGTTGGAAGATACGGCATATCTTGGAAGTTTCATACACCCTGTATTTAACACTTTTGCCCCTAAAATCCACTAATCTAAAGTGAACAACAAAAAAGAAGATAAAGCACCCTCATCTTAACATTCTTTTTGCGCTGGGTTAATGAATAAGTCACCAGTGAGTTATTGCAGACTATAAATAAAAAAATCCTTGGGAACTGAAATAAATCACGCTCATACACGTGTGCGGTATGAGAAACATTACTACAATTAGATTGAATTATTTGCGGAATTATTGTATGAGTGCCAAGTTCAGGCAGAGAATAAAATGTATGTAAAAGAATAATAAAATAAAAATAACTGTCATCTTTTGAAATAATTTTATAAGTACACAGTAAAAAACAATTCTTAAAAAAGCAAAAATCAGGACATCTTCATAAATTTCACCCAGGAAAGGATGACTTAGCGCTTCATCTTTTGTAATTTTAAATTATTTAAACTAACATTAACTATTAATTATTTTTTTCCGAGTCTAACAACAGAGAATGCCGGGTTTGACTAGATTACTAAAACTAAAGGTAGATTCGATGGAAATGTTGATAAAAATGTCAATTATGTAGCTAAAACTTATATTTCGATGTAAAGTAATGTATAATTAATGTGTTTCATTATTCTAAATTTAACGTATGAAATGTTTACTATACCATAAGTTGCTCATAATTTTACAGATTTACAAAGGCAAAGGTTTTGACTCCATTCATGGCCCAATAAAAACACATACAGTGTAGCGTTAAAAAGAAAACAAATTTATAAATTTGTGTCTGTGTACTACGTCACAGTTATTGCATTCAGAAATGAGAAGATTGCATGGTAATTTTACAGCATGCGAAACTGCATCACATTGATACCAACTCTCCAGAAAGATTGATGTATTAGATTATTTTAAATTTAATGCAAGAAACGTTATTACATCAAAAGTTGTTCATAATTCCGCATATTTACAAAGGCGAAGGTTATGATCCTATTCATGGACTAATAAAAACGCATACAGTGTAGCGTTCAAGAAAAACAAATTTATAAATTTGTCCGTGTACGTCACAGTTATTGTATTCTGAAATGAGAAAATTGGATGGTAATCGGCAAAAAGCGAAAGTATATTACAATAGCAATTGGACAACATTCGAAATTGCATCACATTGACAACTGGCTGTCTCGGAAAGAGTTTCGGTATACGAACACATAAAGTCGCCCGGCTTTGAAGAAGGTCGTCCCGGAAAGCACTAATCCCTCTCCATCAATCGTCAGATTCAACTCATGATATAAAAGCGGCCTGATGGCCAATTGGCTAGAGCTCTGGCCATTGGTATCACAGACTTCAGTTTCGCATCCTGGCTGGTGGCATGAATGTTTATGAGTGGTTTAGAATCCACGTTGCACTGTAAGTCTTGGTCTAATTAGCCTAAAGTGTGCAAAATGACCGTAGAGGACAGACCAAACCATGAAATATATATGTGGAATATGGAACATGAAGTCTCTGATGGAAAAAGTTTTAAAGACTTATATCACAGATCAATAGAATTGTGTCTCCAATTGAAAACTAACAGAGAACACTTCTAAAAATTAGAATACATTATATTCCCCTTTTTTTAAATAATAATCAAGTAAAGATACAAAAGCTTTCCTAAGTTGTACCGCTACAGAAGACAGTATAGCCATCCATAAAAATACTGAATGGCATGTTTATTAGTTTATACTTCAAGAGGTAAGATGGAACAACTTTCACCAATCAACCAACCAATTCACAAATCCTTTCACCAACTTTCATCAACGGTTAAGACCACACAAGCACTCTTCCACTCATAACCAGATCGGAATTGATATATCCTAAAGTGTATATACTCCGAGAATATTGCCCCTACAAGAACACACGGTAAAAGTAATCACCCATAATAAACGACGCGGCGATATATCCATCATACTCGACGGTAATTTCTGGCTAACTGTTGACCGTGCAGGAACCGAACACCTCTCTGGAAACGTGATGACGCCATTTTTAAAATGGATCGCTTAAAACCACGAGACGACGACACGGGTTGTAAATAAAATTAATCTTCCGGTCTGTGATGAAAGCCTGCAAGTGAATATGACAACGCTTTTAAAACGAGAGATAAATTCAAAAAAGCAAGATGGAAGAGAGGTATTGATTTTGCATTTCCTCTCTCCAAATCGATTGGGTCTCAAATTTTTCCTACTCTTCTACCATTTTTTTTTTTTATTCCATTTTATTTTATTCCTTCTTAAAATTTTTTTTTTTCTTTTTCTTTTTTTTTTTTTTTTTTTTTTAAGAAGAGAAGGGAGAAAACAGCTCAACTTAACGACGATGGAATAGTATGGTAGGTAGAAACTAATGATTCCGTGTTCCAAAAAGTGGTGGCACAAATGCTGCTTTTCAAAACAAAATGGCAGCTCGCTGCTATGACAACAATAAGAATACATTTTTTTTTTTTTTTTTTTTAAAGAAAGAATGGTGTTTGAATATTTAAATCTCGCTAATGGACAAGTTTGAAACAATAAAAATCATAACTACTGAAGTAATTTTTTTTCTTCTATTTTTTTTTTTTTCTATTTGGAATAGATTTGAACAAGGATTGTGCAATTAGAGGAGTTCTAATTATTGGAAAGAAGTATTTACACTAACGCACATCAATTTTGCAAAGATTTACATTTAACAGCCTTTGCTGAAATAACTAGGTGAATATAAAAACTGCACTTTTAACACTAGGGAAAAATAAAAAGAATATTGTTGCATTTTTTTTTTTATACAGGAATATTTGCCACTTAAGAAATACATATTTACAAAAGGATGGGCCTGAATAACCGAGTGTCTAACCACAGGTTTTGCGTTCGAGTACCGACGGTGCAATGGATGTTTGTAGTGGTTTGGAATCCACTTTAAACTGTATGCCCCGGTCTAATATGACAGTAGTGGGTTGGACTTAGGCTAGCAACCCTATCCGTAAAAAGGCAGCGTCACGGAGCCAAGTCAGACTTCGAGATACGGGTGCTCCATCACAACAGAAGATGCCCCGTCTACATTCCTTCCATGAGACCACACGGGTTCTTGGAACTATGTGTAGATTTTGGTTTGTCGCTCTACTGTCATCTGGTGCACAGTAGGGCTAAACAGGCCAGGACCCACAGTTTAAAATGGATTCTGAACAACTAACAAACAACGATGCCACCGCCAGAATTCGAATCTGAAGCCTTTGGTACCAAAGGCAAAGAGCGCTAGCCACTTGGCTACCAGGCCGCCTTGGTCTAGGTCAAGTGGGATAAGAAAAAACAACAAACAAAACAAATATTATATGCAAACAAAAAAAGTTTCGCGGTGATATTTTACTTCCCTGTCAAAACTTAATGATATATACAAATTCTATAATTAAACTTATTAAAAACATTCATAATTTAATTTTTTTAAACTTTACTTTAGATAAATGCAGATTGATAAATTAATAATTAAATACCTTTTTAATAAAAAAGAATAAAATAACCTCACACTTTGACGACAGTAAAAAACCACTTTATAATTAGGCGAAATAAGTTGCGAAATAGGCTTCAACAAAACTCTTTAATTAAGTAAACAAATTTTTCTTATAAACAAGATTACATCATGTCTAAAAGCTTTGTAAATATGCCGCTTTCTAGTGGTTTCCAAGGAACTTTACGAATATAAAGAACCGCAGAATTTCTAACGTCACACGTCAGTATTTGAGAAGGACGCTGATATGAACGAGTTTATTATCCTTCCCCCACCCCTTAAAGTTCTAAAAAAAAAAAGGCGTCTTAATTTCTTGAGAAAAAAATTTCCGAAAATATTTCGAAACAGACCAGACAAACTAGCTCATTTCCTTGGTCTAAATTTTGGTTTTGGTTTGTCGCTCTACGGTCATCTTGTGCACTCTTTGGGCTAAACAGACCGGGACCTACAGGTTAAAATGGATTCTGAACCACTTGCAAACATCCATGTCCCCGAACCTGAAGCCTGTGGTACCAAAGGCCAGAGAGCTAGCCAATGGGCCATCAGGCTGCTGTACCAAACGTCAGAGAGCTAGCCAATTGGCCATCAAGCAGTCCTCCGTCAGCAGTCTATGAGACTACATGAGTTCTTGAACTTGGTCTAGATGTTGCTGTTTGCCAAGTGGGATAAGAAACAACAAACAAAAGAAATATGATATGCAAACAAAAAAAAATTACATCCGGTGAAAGCTTACATTTATGCATATTCTATAATTAAACATATTAAAAACATTCGCACAAATTTAATAAATTAATAATTAAATATCCTTTTCTTCATTTTATTAAAAATAATAAAAATAACCTCAAACTCGGACGACAGTAAAAACCATCTATAATTAGGCGAAATAGGTTGCGAAAGACAGTTCAACAAAACTCTTTAATTAAATAAACAAATTTTTCTTGTAAACGAGATTACCATGCCTAAAAGCTTTGTAAATATGCCGCTTTCTAGTGGTTTCCAAGGCAACCTTACGAATAAAGAACCACAGAGTTTCTAACGTCATACGTCACTATTTTAGAAGGACGTTGATATGAACGAGCTATTATACCCTCCCCCACCACCACCCTTAAAGTTCTAAAAAAGAAAAGTCTTCTTCATTTCTTGAGAAAAAAGATTTCTGAAAATATTTCGAAAACAGACGAGGCTGCTACGATATCACTCATTTCCTGACCACTTCCTACGTTTTATTTTCTCACTTTTTCTCCAAGTGAAAGAAAAGAGGGGGTGGGTTGCGCCAAATTGAGAAGTTTCCATTCATTCTGCGCATCGTGATCCTTGGAGAGGGGGGGGAAGGGGGGTTCTTTTTACCTTCCGTGTTGTTCACTTCCGCCCTAGTTAGAGAAGAGTTGAGTAGTTCTGTGTGAGCGAATTAAAAAAAGAAGACTTCTCAAGATCGCTGGCAGCTTTTTCTTCTTTGCCGACTGGGTTTCTGGTGGGAACTCTGTGCCAGTTGAGGTTGCAGTTAACTGAATTGACTTGCGGTTTCCCATTTTCATTGAACGTGCTTCCCACATGATCGTTTCTTGTAACTTCTGCAATCGGTGTTGTATTTATTACGGGGAAAAGGGTTTATCAGAATAAGATTTTGTTCGGTTCTGAATTATTTTTTTGTAATTCTATAAAACAATTTATAAGTATTCAGGGAAAACTTCGTACTTAATCAGTTACACTTGCGATTGAAATTTTTTTTTTTTTTTTTTTTTTTTGAATTTACTTTTTATAGCATAGAAAATATAAAACGATTAAAATAATAAAAAAAAAAAAAAAAAAAGAACGTTGATAGGTGGGGGTAGGTAAAATTTAAAAATTAAAAAGATGTTAAGTTATAACATTTTTCTGCATGTAACTGTTTCCATATTTATAATGAAACATTGTCTTCTATTCCATAAGCTTTTTTTTTTTTTTTTTCATACTAAAAGAATTTTAAATAAACCAATAACAATACCATATTGGATGGAAATATGGTTTTATTTCTATTTAGGGCTTTATTATTGTTGCTTAAACTAAATTTAAACAGCACCATTAACGACAACAAAACAACTAATATCTCGTGACTGAACAACTGTATCTCAAGCTAAAAGTCTAATCTTTAGAATAATATATATATATATATAGATATTATTTTAAGATCGAATTTTTACTTCCATTATTTTAATAATAATAAATATAAAAATGATATATAATAAAAATAACTTATATTTAATTAAATTTATTATTTTATTTGTTATACATTAAATTAATAATTAAATTTATAATAATAAATAAAATAATGAAACAAAAAATCTGATCTTCAGAATAATATACTAGAATATACATATTATTTTAAAGATAGACTTTTGGCTTTCGAAGACAGTTTTGAGTATGCTTCTTCAAGAATTATTAAAAGTTGAGATACAACTGTTCAATGACGAGGTATTAGCTGTTTTGTTGTATAATAATTATATTATTATCATCATCATCATCATCAGTGGCGCAACTGCCCCATGGTGGCCCAAGGCAACCCTATTAAAATACTTCCAGTTTTTAAAATTTAGTATTAAAAAAAAATTTTTTTTTTTTTTTCATCTTTATATACTAATAAAAAAGAATAAATTTAATTCAATGTTTTCAAATTCATTAGTTTATATATATATATATATATATATATATATATATAAACGCATATATCTTATTATATATATATATATAAACTATATATATATATACATATAAACAGCACACTTCTTCATTGGCGCGACAGCCCAAAGTTCTACGATCATATTAAACGGGGATCCAAGGTCCGCACCAGTCTACAAACATCTATGGCACCACCGGGACTCGAAACCGAAACCGGTGGCACCGAGCGCAAAGCGCTAGTCACTCGGCCATCAGGCTCTAAAATAATTACATACAAGTAAAAAATAAAATTGCGTGATTCGAACATACTCAGGAACTTTAACATAATTCATTTGCCTAATTTTTTCAATTTCTACTCCATTATATAAATGACCTCTAAGAAAATATACTTTTTACAGCACAGCAATTAGAAGTACCCCGTGACAAATTTCATCTGTCAGGCAAGGTTACGATTAGCGTCGTAACTTTCATTTTGAAACAAACTTTCCTAGAAGAACTAAAAAGAAGAAGAAAAAAAAAGTTCATGAAGCTAAGAAACCGGTACAGTGCCAAAAAAGAACACAACTTCAGGAAAGTTCTTTACTTTTTTTCTTTCTTCCAATCAACTTTCTGCAAAATTGCGGAGGAGGCTGGGAGGTTATTGCCTTCCAAAAAACATGACTCCCAGCCATAAAACAGCATGTAATTTTTGCCGGGGTTCAAACGGAATTTTGCTTTGTTGGACAGAAGAATTCAATAAACTACATAATTCTAAAAGAGCATCGTAAAAAGGGAGAGTCATAGAACTCCAGGTAATGAAGTACTGCATACAATGATGTATCACAACTATGCTACGGTAATCACAGTGATGGAAAAAGTAATTTGGACTCAACATCTTAAATGTGAGATTTCGATCTGGAAAAAACGTGCGTAATCAATATTACTAGAAAGGCAGTGGATATTGAAATTTTACTAATGATTCACGTAAAGATTGGACCATCTTAAGCAACATAGGAATAGATGCGACATTTATAAATCTGAAAAATATTTGCAAACAAATCCAAAGAAAATATAAAGTGCATAAATTAATAATAAAAAAAATATAATAATAACGCGGATTAAATAAACACGTATAAAATAATATAGTGCGTAAAAAATAAAATAATGTGGTTTAAATAAAAACGTGCGTAATCAATATTACTAGAAAAACAGTGGACATTGAAATTTTGCTAATGATTAACGTAAAGATTGGACAATCTTAAGTATTAATGTTTCTTTATATACGAGAAAGAGAACTTTTACTTTCTCGTATAAAAGTTCGAAATATATGAAATTGCTTTCTGTTTTCATTTTTCCCTATTTAAAACTCCACTGTACTTCAAACTACATAATATTACAGATGCGACATTTGTAAATCTGACAAATATTTGCAAAAAATAACTTAAAAAATCTAGTTATTATACAATTTTTAACTAAAATTTTGAAAACTAATTAATAGAGAACACGGCTCTAACGCATATAAAAAACAAATATTTCAATGAAACTTTAATGCATGATTCACACATTTATAATACATTCAAGTTGTATTGACGACAGTTGTTACTAATCTCCCTGGTGCAGGGAGGCCTACACCAGGTCCAGAAGACCCCGTCACAGGCGACTGTTCCATGGCTAAGGGTAATTATGCAGTTTCTCTTTAGTGATTAACCACGAGGGCCGAAGACAGACTAAACCTAAGATAACGCTCTACAATCAGGACTATCTACGATTAGTCCGTTACCTACGGTTTAAAGTGGATTCGAACCACTACAAATACAATAGCTTTTAGATATCAGAATTGCGCATGGCAACTGGCGTACCGATTACGGAGTACCAACTGGGGAAATACCCCTAAAACCTCCTCATCTTAATTAATAGATATGCTTTAAATTTTTAATGGCTGCTTAATTAGGTTAGTATAGATAATAAGATAAAATTTCTAAAAAATTCAAGTTAAATGGTACTCAAAAAAAAAAAAAAAAAAATAAAAATACTAATAATAAATAAAAGTAAGATACAATATAAATGAAATTAAAGTTAAATTTAAATTCGGTACAATTAGGGACCAGTTGTCGATGCCAAAATATTAAAAAGTAAACAGAGTTTTGTGTACTCATTGAACCAAATAAACAAGGGATTATGCTGAACGGTGAGAGCAGTTGAAGATTGAGCTGTAAAGTAAATAATTAGTCCACATACAAAAAAAAAAAAAGGCCACAATCAGGACCGTATTTTTATAATTTTCATTTTTATAATTTTTATTTTTATTTTGTTTGGTTTTATTCCATCCTTTTTATTTTCCCAACAAAAAAAAGGGGTAAAAAAGCGTACAATAAAAACCTAACTATTCACTAGCCGTTAAGAAAGGATTGAGGTGCACATCGTAGCAAAATATAAAAATGGTGAATTGAGCCGAGTGCCGGATTCGAACCCTCAACCTTACGGTCGGGAGTCCGTCACCTTACCTCTGCGCCCATTCGTTTTGTTTACAAAATAGAGCCGCGAAACTTTTAAAGCCAAACGACTCCTCAGATACACAGTGAGTTAACTAGTCTCAGTGGACGTAAAATTACAGTATTAAATCCACTCCGTTACCTGAACTCGCGGTCGCTTGTTCAGGATAACAGCCATGATATCTCTTAACTCTAGGGAAACAATCATAGGAGGCGTCATAAACAGCCCTTGGGCGTTTCTGCGAACTTTTCACCCCAGGGTGATAGGTCGGCAGACGACGGATTAACTCATTGCTAATCTGAGGACATTTTTCAAGAAAATTCTTTGAAATTTTGATTAAATAATTTGGAATAGGTTCGACGTCTAGATCTCTATGGATGACCTTTCGACGAACGAACCATGGCGCATCAATTGCGCATGAACTCTTTAGCAGATGTAATTTGGCGGATAGTGGTATTTTTGTAAAGTTTCAATCGTTTTTAAATTAGAATTAGCTGCACAGGACCCGACCGGGCAAGCGTACGTGATAACTGGGGGAAGCATAGCAGTATAAAGAAGAATTTTTTATCCCTGGTCATGGTAAAATTTCTATTTATAAGTGGATAGAGTTTTCTGAAGGCAATACGAAATTTAGTTTTGGTGTACAAAACAATGTTGTTTCCAAGTTATATGCTGATAAAGAGTAACTCCTAAATATTTAGTTTGATTATTGCAAGGGATAATATTATTGTTGTTTATAATTATAGGTTTTTTTAAGTTTATTTCCAATAGAGAAGAGAACAGCTTCAGTCTTATCTACATTTAAAGAAATTTTCCATTTATTGAGCACTTTACGATGATTAGTAAGGGTGACAGCTAAGACTTTAGTGTTTTTATTTTTGCAAAGGACTGCAGTATCATCAGCGTAGATAGCAGTTAGGAGTTCAGGATTAGTTGGGATATTGGCAAAAAAAAAAATAGGGAAACAAATAACATAAAAAAATTTTAAGTCAATTCCTATTTTTTTTTTTCTCACTATATTGCAGAAAGTCTTTTATAAATAATTTTCATTCAATTTTTAAGTTAGAAAAAATCTCTCTCTCTCTCTCACATACACACTTTCCATCTCTCTCACTCATTTATTCACATGTTTCATTTTCCATGTTGTTCCCTCCTTGACTCAGACTAGAACCCAGAATGAAAAAAAAAGAATCTGAAAAAGAAATTTTTTTTTCCAGCGATCTACACGCTTCGCCACTGACGGTATTGATTCCTAACTTAGCTCCTGCTAGATATCTTATATGACAGAATTTTTTTTTCTCCCATATAAAACTAAAATTAATTAATTAATTAATATTTGAAAAAAACTGTATTAGCATCAAGTGTCATCCACTACAAGTTTAAAAGAATGTATTTGAACTTGAGTGGATGGATAAAAGTATTTTATTGACGATTAAAAATTTGAACAAGATATATAAAAATATATATAGGGAGAGTGTGAACTAATAGTAGGAATTAAAAAAAGAGATGAAAGTAATCTCTAATCGTGAAATGTGGTAGTTCTTGGCGTGAAATAGACAACACGCTATAAAGCCATAACCATAAGCAATTTTAATCCGGCAGTACAACTACAAATATGTGTGCTTATTTGCTTGAAACAAAAACAGCAATGCTTTCGCAAGCAAAAAAAGAAAAACTGCATTCAAGCACCATTAGCAGCATTCTTAAGAGTACAACAGCAAAATCCGGGATCACTCCATTAGCCAAGCCACCGGACTCGACTAATATTCCACTTCGCCCCAGCAAACGTTCCATTACGACATACCAAACCGCGCCTAAAATTCATCACTTTCATTCCTTTTTTTTTTCTTCTTTTTTCCTTATTTCTCCCTCATTCTGTAGTTGGGAAGGATGTAGAAAGATGCTTTCCCTCCCTTGACGGCTTCGATCTAGTTTCTTTCTACAGACTCGCTGGAATTCTTTTCCTCTGTTACAGTTATTCGAATCCGATTCTGTTAGCAACATTCTTTTTTTTCTCTGTCCAAATAAATTCCAGGAAAATATTTTCTGATTTTTTTTTTCTTTCTCTGTCCTTCTTTTTTTTTAGTAATGCAACTGATATTTTATTCCATATTTAAGCAAGAATAAAAAAAAATTTTTTTGCTGTCCGCTTTTAAATGTAGATTTTGCTATCTACCCACTTTTGATGGCTTATTTATTTCTGCCAAAATCTTTTTCTTTTTATAAAAAGAAAGAAAATGTTCCAGAACTGATACAGACAATGTCAAATCTTTTCCAATAAGAAAGTGGTAATAACAGCATTTTTATATGCAAATGGCATAGCGGAACTTAAGCGAACATAACGCATATTTGTCACGATGATTTTTACATATATATTAGATAGTTTAAGAATTCTTGCTGCGCTTTAAATAACTGTTGTACTACATATTCAAGTTTATTAAACCAGCTTATCTCTTTATTTTACAGCGTAACGTACTATCTACACCAGGGGTGGCCAACCCAAATGATCTTGTGGGCCACTTTGGAAATGCCCCATCACTCCGCGGGCATCATGGAAAATCATATACTATATTAGATTTAGACCCACTATAGACTTTTTTTTGGAGTTAAAAATTGAAACATAATGAGTTATTATTGTGTTTACTATTATTCTTACATGTAAACATTGATAATATAATAATAATGATACTAAAAGCACATTGTAAAAGAAATATATAATGAAATGAAAGAAATACGTAAAAAGAAGAGCAAAAAAAAATGAAATCATTAAAAGATATTTATTTCATTAGTACGAAATTTGTTTGCTTAAGAATAGTATTTTAAAATCAAAGTTAATTTAGTCTCATAATTTCGACAGTTAATTTCTGAATATATGGATGATTTTTTTTTTTTAATGAATTGGTTTTCACTACTTTGGCTATTATAAAATAAGTATATTTTGTAGAAGTGTGATAAAACCTCACGGGCCGGAAAAAATGGTCAATGCGGGCGCGGGTTGGCCACCCCTATACTAGATATTCAAGTTTATTTGACCAACAACTTATCGCTTTATTTTATACCTTAACTATCTACACAGCAAATGAATGTCATTAAGAAAATACAAAATGCAAACCAGTCTTAAAAGGCCTACTTTCCGAATAATTTGCAAGACATCAATAATGACAGCGCTAATTGATGGAGGCATTGACCTTGTCTTTTCATTTATTAACTCCCAGCATACGTGTTTATTTATTTCTGAACCATAGAAACTTATTCTATACAAGAAATATTCTTAAAAGCAGAAATTAGGCTTAAAAATCAACGTAATCTTTAATTCAATTGTAAAATTTCTTAGTTTGTTATGAGATTGATATTCCAGTAAATAATAGTCTTCTGCCTGGGAGATTGTTTTTCAGTGGATTCCTAGCCATTGCGGTGTGCCAGGAAAAGAAAAGCCCGATCTCTTGGTCAAACATGGTTGTAAGTTACCCCAGCCACAATTTCCTTTATCCTTTCAACAATTTGGTTGTGAAGTAAAGAAGAAAATAGACAGATCCCTAAAACAAACTTCTTTCAATTGATAAAACGTGGAATAAACTTGTTTCACCAGCCATCCCAATGGACTTGCCCGTGCAGTTTTTTTACAGCAAATGTCCGACTCTCGACAGGACATCATTTTCTTTATAAACATTTACATCGCATTGGTGTAGCTACCAATAATGTCTGTTCTCTGTGCTCGTCGGGTGAAACCATGGACTTTTTACATTTGACAACATGCACTGCACTTGATTTTACGACTGATTTGTGTACGTCTGATTTTTTAATTCTGATAAGTTCACTAAATTTTATTGAGCTGCTAGAGTTCTTATGGCGGATGTCGCTAGTTAGATGCTGGAGAAAAAAAAATAATAAATAATAGTAATAAGTATTACAAAGAAGAAAAATTACTTTTTTCAGTTGCAATTAACTATAAAACTTTAGTAAAAAAACGAAGTTACACGAAGTTTTTTATTAATTAAAAAAAAAATTAGAATACAATCTAATCTTTTAATGTTATAAATACTGTTGAAAATCATCTGAGTTGTTAAAATACCACTAATTGTAAATAACAAAAAAAAAAAAAAAAAAAAAAAAAGGATGTTACCATAATAGCAATCTGCCCTAATTATTTAATAATTTCGCAAAAATTTCAATGTAAAATTTACTTTAGAATTTCTGTTTGATTCCATGTTTTTTTCCTTTTAATTATTGCTCTTTTTTGTTGCATTCGATTTTTTTTTTTTTTTTTTTTTTTTTTTTTTTTCCTTATTTTTATTATTGAAAATTTTACATTAAGAATTGAAGCACTTAGTATAACAAATTTATGACCGTTCATTTTGTAAATATTCAACGAAAATTCACAGGTGCACTTCATATAAATTTATTATGAACCATGACAACGATTTCCGCAAAAGAAAAGAAAAAGAAAAGCAAACAAAAAAAAAAAAAAAAAAAAAAAAATTTTTTTAAATAAACTTCTGTGGATTTTTTTTTTTCCCCACACTTCAGAAAACTTTTCTTCAAAAAAAAAAA
Source organism: Caerostris extrusa (assembly GCA_021605095.1). NCBI lineage: Eukaryota > Metazoa > Arthropoda > Arachnida > Araneae > Araneidae > Caerostris > Caerostris extrusa. Next base: position 80,740 of record BPLR01001691.1, read on the forward strand.
CATTTTTTCTAACTTCAATCCAAAAACAAAACTCACTTCATTCTTCAATCTTTCATGAACGACAGTCTGCAGGAACTTATTTCAACATTTATCCCCAACGATTTCCAAAAAGAAAAGAAAAAAATCAACCTTCGAAAAAAAAAAAAAGGGAGGGACACACCACTAACACTAGCGTCCAGACGACATGACGCTGTCCGCTTTCACCAAATCCACTTTCAGCCACCGCCTTGTCCATCCTGCTGAAACAAGCCCTCGAACTCAATTCACTTCAGATCCTTCTCACAGCCAAACGACACAAGAGACCCTTGAGAGTCAGAGAGAACGGAAAGAACCAAAAACGTTCTTGACACAGACTTTTCCTTTCATTCCGCAGATAATCTTCCACTGCAGTTGCAGTTGTTGAAGGAAAGTAATCCTTCCTGGCTCCCAGTTAGAAAACTGAAATTCGAATTTGGAACTTTCTAGTACAGAATGCTTCCTTTTTCCAACGAGAAAAGGTGGAAATGAGTTTCACTTGGAAATGACAATCAACCTTCGTACGATACGACGTTTGAGTCCTTTCCATGTCTAAAAAGAATTCGTGGGACTCAAAATGACCAAAATAGCTAAATTGCTAATCTGAGGTGTCTATTTGGCTCCTTAAATTTTCATTTATTGCTACGATATGCAAAAACTAACACATATACTGGCTATTGTAATTTTTTTTTTTCCCAAATGATATCTAAAATTCTTAAGAAGTTAATGTTTTCATTTCTAATGTATTTATTTTAAATTCTAAATTTAATTTATTATTATTTTTCATTGTTTCACTGAACGTCCGCGAGGAAACCTGTTGACTCCTAATTGTACCCGAGTAACTTAACTTAACTTATTTCATTTTATTATTTATCTTCATAGCGTAAATTTTCTTTTTTTTATCTAAATTCACGAGGTAATTTCAATAATGTAAATTTAACTATATTAATGTTTTATAGAGGTTTTCGGGGTATATTTACCCCATAGGTACTCCAAAACAAGTACTTCCATTTACGTTTCCGAAAACGTTCTTGACACAGACTTTATCCTTTCATTCCTCAGATAATCTTCCACTGCAGTTGCATTTGTTGCAGGAAAGTAATCCTTCTTGGCTTCCAGCAGAAAACTGAAATTCGAATTGGGAAACTTCCAGTGTAGAATGCTTTCTTTTTTCCAACGAGAAAAGGTGGAAATGAGTTTCACTCGAAAGTGACAACGAAGGCAAGATAAATTCCTCCCCACGTAAAATGCTTATTTAGTTTCGCTCTTCAAAACTTTCCCGGGTACGGGAGAATGAATGGAAACAGGAAAAAGGAAGAATTTCCGGAATCAAGTTTTAGAAATCAGCGCCTTTAGAGAGGAATTAAATTGAACGGAAATCGTCAATACACGAACGTGTATTGATGTTTTATGGCTCCAAGAAGACTCGACTCTACAAGAATCGACTTTCAAAAAAGAAGAACGAAGGGTTTGAAATTGAAGAAGCCTCTTCAACTTTCATTTTGTTATTTAAAAAATCGTAGAATAGTCTTTCTATCGTCACCTTTTAATGTTTAATAAGAAATACTGTTGAAAATAATCGAGTTCTTAAAAATACCACTAATTGTAAATAAACAAGAAATGAATGTTACTATTATGGCAATCTGGTTATTTAGCAATCCATAATGACAATCTAATTAACTAATCTTTCAGTTTAACCATATTTTTTATTATAGAAGGTTTATTGCTCGTTTTTAATCGAGGTTTAGTTTAATTTGTCCTTCTATGGTCATTTTATGTACACTTTAGGATAACTTAGGCTTTGTTACACTTTTAGGCACACAATTTTAAAATAAGATATTAAATACCAATTACATTAATGATTTAAAAAAAAATTTCTAATGCAGCTGGCAATACAGAGACAGTTATCTTTATGCTTTAAGCAAGGACTGCACGGCCGTTGCTCATTTAGCCCTACCCAGGGGGCACGTGTAGATGCAAAAGAGGTTTGGATTGTCGCTCTACGGTCATTTTGCACACTTTTAGGTTAATTTGACCGGAACCTACAGTTTAATGTGAATTCCGAACCACTCACTATCGTCCATGCCAACGCCAAGATTCGAACCTGAAGCCTGTGGTACCAAAGGCCAGAGAGTTAGCTAATTGGCCAATATGCCGTCTTTCAAAAATAGGAAGATATTACATGCCCATACTAAAATGGAGTTATTTTCAGAAGTTGCAAATTGTAAAACTTAATTTCACGTGAAAAAAAGGCCATATTATATATATATATATATATATATAGCATTAAAAAATATATACAAAAGCATTAAAATAAAGGACTAAAAATTGTTTTCAAAAACTACACATAGATTAATTATGTTTTAGAAGGCACAGCCAAAATAACTCGTTTTTACAACTTACAACCTCGAATAAACCTTATTTGAATAAGAAGCCATAAACACAGTAAACTAATTAAGAATTGTAGAATTTACAGACAGGTGTAGCGTTAACTTTTGAAGAGGACCATATGGCATGGACTCATTCAACAACTGACAGATTGTTTGAAAACTTCGTGGTTAAAAAAAGGAAAGGTCTGGCCATCAACCTAAGTAACTTTATTCTTAGGAAAATGCTGACGTTTGATTATCGAATATTTTAGCAGCTGAAATACGTAAGAATTTTTAACGTGAATACGGTACTGATGATTATTGGGTAAAATTCATTAAGAAATTGGAATTATATAAAATGATAAGTGACAGAAATAACAAACTTCAGTTTATAATTTAAATGTACAGGCTTTTGCATAAACAGTTCAAACCAGATGTGCATTGACTAATAAACAACAAAGGCAACTAACTGCGTGTACTCTTTCAAATTGATGAAGCTCCACAATAAACTTAACTACTTAATAATTTTTATGTATATATATATATACACTGAAGTGACAAAAGTCATGGGATACCTCTTAATATCGTGTCGGCCCTCCTTTCGCCCGGCGAAGTGCAGCAACTCGACGTGGCATGGACTCAACAAGTCGTTGGAAGTTTTCTGCAGGAATATTGAGCCATGCTGTCTCGATAGATGCACGAACAGACCTCTCGATGATGTCCCATAAATGCTCGATGGGATTCATGTCGCGCGATCTAGGTGGCCAGATCATTCGTAGGAATAGTCCAGAATGTTCTTCAAACCAATCGCGAACAGTTGTGGCCCGGTGACATGGCGCATTGTCATCCATAAAAATCCCATCGTTGTTTGGGTACATGAAGTCCATGAATGGCTGCAAGTGATTTCCAAGTAGCTGAACTTAAGCATTTCGAGTCAATGTTCGGTCCAGTCGCACCAGAGGACCAAGTCCATGCCATGAAAAACAGCCCACACCATTACGGAGCCACCACTAGTTTGAACAGTGCCTTGCTGACAGTTTGGGTCCATGGCTTCGTGGGGGTCTGCGCCACACTCGAACCCTACCATCAGCTCTTACCAACAGAAATCGTGACTCATCGGACCAGGCCACGGTTTTCCATTTATGTAGGGACCAACCGATATGCTCACGTGTCCACGAGAGTCGCTGCAAGCGATGTCGTTCTGTCAGTAAAGGCACTCGAGTCGGTCTTCGGCTGAATAGCCCAAGAAAAGCCAAATTTCTCCTCACAGTTCTAACAGACAAGTCCCTTGTACGTCCCACATTGATTTCTGCGGTTATTTGACGCAGTGTTGCTTGTCTGTTAGAATTTACGACTCTTTGCAGACGTCGCCGGTCTCGGTCGTTAAGTGCAGGCGGTCGACCACTGCGCTGTCCATGGTGGGATGTTATGCCTGAAATTTCATACTCGGCACACTCTTGACACAGTGGATCTGGGAATGTTGAATTCCCCTAACGATTTCCGAAATGGCATGACCCATGCGTCTAGCTCCAACTAACATTCCGCTTTCAAAGTCTGTTAATTCCCGTCGTGCGGTCATCATCACGTCAAAACCTCTTCACATGAATAACTTGAACAGAAATGAAAGCTCTGCGAAAGCACTGCGCATTTATACCTGTTCTACGCGATGCTACTGCCATCTGAAAATTTGCATATTGCTATCCCATGACTTTTGTCACTCAGTGTATAAATATATGTAAATATATATATATATATATATATATATATATATATATATATATATATATATATATATATATATATATACATATACTTTACTCAAGAAATATTTATGAGGATACACCAATATTACCTATTACCTCTGTACTTAGTTTTAAATACTTAAGATAAGAAATTAATCGTCAAAATAATATCTTACCAGAATTTTGTGTGCCAATAAGGCTTTTTATGGATTCAGAAATCCGTTTAAATCACAGTTCATGTGCAGATAAACTAAATTTTTGTTATAGAAAACCCTTATAAGACGTATTTTCGTCTATGGCTCTGAAACTTGACTTTGGCAAGATCTGATGAGGTCCATTTGGGTATATTTGAGGGAAAGATTTTAAGGACAAACAAAGGGACCAAAGAGGGCGACCAAAGTTGCGATGGATGTAGAAATAGACGCAGTTGAAAAAGATTTTGCTCTACTAAAAGTTAAGATCTGGAAGACAATTGTCATCCAGAGGAATGCATGGAAATCTCTTCAAAGAATCAGCCCACTCTGGGCTGTGAAGATGGTCACTCTATTGATGATGAAGATGGTTATAGATATATTAGTTCTTATTATATTGATAAAATTGATGACATTATGTTAACTTAATATATATTTTAACATTTGTTTCAATCTTTTGTAAAACCAAACATAAAACAGAATATCGAACGGATTTCTATTTTTAGGTTGGCTAATGACTGAAAATGTTTGTTCCCAAACATCAGCAAATTTAAAAACTGTCGATTTTGAATTCATCAATTAGCAACGATCATGGTTAATTTATTGAGCACAATTTTAACATATAATATGTTTTTGATAATATCGTAAAATACTATATTAACTCTTGTGGATCGTTTGATTTGTGCAAACCCAATTTAAACAGATTAAATATGCATTTATTATGTTTAGAGTTAAAGTTATAATAACTCAAGAACAATCATTTTCGAATTAAATGAGTCAGTGAAGTAGAGTAAACTATTAAACTAGTAATCATATAAATCATGACTGGAAGCAGAACAAAATGAATCTGTTTGAAACGCCATTTATCATTATTAAAAGCCATATATGAACAATTAGAGAAATGGAGACCCTTTTTAGAAAAATGGCTGCTTTGAATCACTGCCGGGATATTTAAAACTTATAACTCTACTATACTTATCATCCTGAACTTATTTCAACGGACACCTGATAATTATAACTCAAGAAAATCATTTTCGAATTAAATAAGCTAGTTAACTATGAACCAGTGATAACCAAACCAGATAAATGAAATATGATTGTGTTTAAATTGCCATTTATCTTGAATAAAAGCCATACATGAAAACTTGGAGAAACGACGACACTTTTCAGAAAAACGGCCGCTTCGAATCACTGCCGAGATATTTAAAACTTATAACTCCATATCATCATGCCGAACTTATTTCAACAGACAGCTGAAACCCATGATTAATATCATGTAACACAAAACGAAAAACCAAAAAGTTCGAGGAGCATCTGATAAGGGGAAAAGAGGAAGTCATCGAATACGACCACATAAATGGAACAGATGAGTCTGAGAGCAGAGTACCCTGCGGCACAAAGAATCGTCTGCTTATTTTATTAAAGAGGAGGGAGGGAGGTGGGGTGGGGAGGATAAGCACTCTCCAACACCCACCAGACGAAAAATCACGAGGACGAGGCGTCAGACGACTTCTTCCCATTCATGGAACATCGTGACTCATGTCACGTGACTAAGTAACGGCAAAATCTCATGAATGAAAACGAAAATCGTTCTAAATCTCAACAGCGCGCGTAACACTCACAAACAAGACCTAGAGGAAGGGGAACTAGTGGCGAGATTCGAATGCCTCTTTTACTGCTACATCCCCCTCCTATTTTTAGGATGGGTTTAAATTCGGGACAAGGATATTTTGTAAAAGAGAGAATGGTTACGGTTGCCGTGATTGTCAGTGAGCACGTTTTGGCTTTTTGTGATAAAGTGGTTCGATGATTTATTCAACTATTGTTGAAGATGATAGTATTCAATTTTCGTTATTTTTTTTAACTTTGAAAAGAAAATGGTGGTCTATGGATCAAACCGGAATTTTTAAAAACTGTACAGGATTTAATGGAATTTTGTAAAAGATGAATTAAAGCAACATTAGTTAGAATTTTCGGTAGTAAAATACACGATTTGATTTATTATTGGAATAAGTTCTCAAAAAGGCGAAAAACCAAAGTACATCACAATGTTATGAAATTTTAAAAAATTAAAAGGTAAACATGCATTCAAAGAAAAGAAAAACTTTTCTTCTTTTTTTTTTTTTTTTTCATGCTAGAGGAAAACAATACAGTTAAACCGAAAAGATCAGTATAAATACATAACAAATGCTCAACCCAGAAAATGTATAAATGCAAAAGATATTAACTTTAAAATTATTATATGTTACACATCTCTAAAATAATGAAAATAATTATAATTTTTGCGGCCATTTATTTTTCCTCTTTTATAGGATTGGGAAATTAAAACAAATAACAGTATTGAAAAATATGTATAATATGATTTTAACATTAAAAATTAGGATTTGAAACTATAAGAAATACTTAAAAAAATTTAAAATCAATTAAATTATAGTTCTTATGGTGGGGAAAAAACTAAATATAATTTAAATGCACTTAAAAACAATTATTTAAAAAAAATTTTCGATTTATATCTGTAGGTTTTTGTTGATTCGTTGAAATTTTATTTTTAAAATAAATTTTACCACAGTAAAAACGCAAAAAATAATCTCGTCTTATTTGTCCCGCACTTACTGCAACACGAATAAACTAAATTTTTTAAAGAATTTTAGTAATAATGTATATTAAAATAATTTTTTAAAGTGGGAAGTAATTTCCCCCACATTAAATTTTTCTACTGATTTTTCTTGATGAAAATTAAATTTAAAATAAATAATCTAAAGAAATGGTAAAAAAAAAAGAAATTTCCTTTAATAAATTAATGTAATATCTTTTTTAATAACTTTTCCACAAAAACATTTTTAAAAAAGCATTATTTGTGTCTATTGAAAAATAGAGAAAGCAAGCTTTATTGATTTTGAAAATGAAAAAATAAAAGGAATTACCCTTCTGAGAAAAGAAATGAAAATTAGAACTTTTTCTATGATGTTAAAATCATACTAAATGGAGGTTTAGTAAGCCAACACTGTTTAGCTTTAAAAAAATAATCTCAACTTAAACACGAAGTATACAGTATTATATACTTCTTAGTTATCTATTTCTGATATAGAAACTCTATGATGTTTAAATAAAAATTTCGAAATTTGAGGGGGAAAATGAAGAGTGCTTTTGGACAAAATTAAAACATTTAAATCGATTATTCAAAATTTCAAATGGAGGAACCAGAATACTATAATAATAATAAAAAAATCCAAAGATATTCCAGATACCTAAAACGCATAAACGGCAAGTTTAAATTAAGTGATTTACAGCTAAACGCCTAAACTAAAAATCCTAGATACCTAAGACGCCTAAACGGCAAGTTTAAATTAAGTGATTTACAGCTAAAACGTCTAAGCTAAAAGGGAAGAAAAGTGTATCCTGTTTATGCAATCCACACTCAGCAGACACGGCGAAAATTGTTCTGAAAAGGGAAACAGACGTTCCTTTTTTTCTCCACATAGCCACATGGCCGGAAACCGTTGTTGCAGCAGTCACTGCTCGTAACTCTACAAATAAATCCAGCATTTCCACAACTCACCTCTACATTATCGAAAAAAAGAAGGAAAAAAATACACAGAATAGGTGAATCTCAGATTCAATACTACTGTGTCCAAAAAGTAAGACCAGTTTTCAATTTAAATTTCCCGGGCATATAGTATTTCAATTTTTTTTTTTTTTTTTTTTTTTCTTTCTTCTTTTTTTCCTTTTTAGGTTGTTGACACTGTCCTTGACATCTGTGTGAAATTTCACGTCAAAATATTCATTAGTGTTTGAGTTACGCTTGGCTTTGTGAAACACACTAAAATTGATTAGGGCGATTTTTAAAATGTTTGAATTCATTGAGCAAAGAACTTGCATTCAATTTTCTTTACGGAAACGTATAGAATGTTGCAGAAGGCATTCGGTGAGCATTCCCTACATCGGAAAGAAATGTTTACAAGTGGTATAAACAGTTAAAAGAAGGCAGAGAACGCGTTGAAGACGAAGAGTCCTCTGGAGGACCACCAACCTCAACAGACGAAGCTCACGTCCAAAAATTAAAGATTTGGTGCTTGCAAACCGTCGATTTACAATAAGAGACCTTGCTGCTGATGTTGGAATTTCAAAATTCCATTTTAAAAGATGTTTTGGGCGTCAAACGCTTCAAATCTTGATTGGTACCGAAAACACTAAATGCGCCAGCTCACATTACATTGATTCTTCGTGACTTTTTCGCCAAAAATGAAACCCATATCGTTCCACAACCGCTGTATTCACCTGATTTAGCATCATGCTACTTCTGGCTATTCCTTAAACTCAAAAGACCACTCCGGGTACACTGTTTTAAGTCGACTGAAGAGACATTTCAAAATTCGCCGGAATCAGTTTTAGCATCTCACAAAGCCAGGCGTAATTCAAGCACTAATGAATATTTTAACGTAAAATTTCCCATAGAAAAGACACTGCCAACAACCTAAAAAAGAAAGAAAAATTGAAATACCATAAGCCCCGGAAATTTAAATTGAAAACTGGTCTTACTTTTGGACACAGTAGTAGCGGGGGAAAAAAAAATCATCTCACAGAATAGGTGAATATCAGATTCAATATGGCTGCTATTCTATAATGCATTAACGAACAATGTTCGCTGAAATCATAAAATGACCTACATGATAAGTTTAATTATAAACGTTATAAAGCCTACTTTTGGACACAGTAGTACATCATCGAAAAAGAAACAAGTAAGATAAAAAAAAAAAAATTTTGAAGTCAATTCCTACTTTTTTTCACTCTATTACAGAAAGTCCTTTATAAATAATTTCCATTCATTTTTTAAGTTTATCTAGCGCCATCTATTGGTAGATATATGCAGCTTAAATCTAAAAAAAAACTAAAATTAATGAATTAAATTTAGTTACTGAATTAACATTTGAAAAACTGTATTAACATAGTGTCATCCACTGCAAATTCAAAAATATATATATATATATTTGAACTTGAGTGGATGAATAATAAGTATTTCATGAACGATTGAAAATTTGAACAAGATATATATAGGAGAGTGTGAGCTAATAGAAGGAAATGAAAAAGAAAAAAAAAACAGAATAGATGAATCTCAGATTCAATATGGCTGCTATTCCATAATGCATTAACGAATAATGTTCGCTGGAATCATCCAATGACCCACATTATAAAGCCTAGTTTAAAGCTTCCCGCATCGACTAAAATATTTAATCATCGCAACTACGTGACATTTCGCAGTGCTGTGCAATATACCACCGCTATTGATCGGGTGCTTACCTTGAATAAGTAATGGCAAAGGCGACATTAATGTCGCTAAAAACTATCAACCCCGGTTCCAGAGTAAATATGAAAGGTCAGAGCATAAATATTATGAAAGAGGAAGAGGCACCGGTTTTTATTTTTAGTCGCGATTAAATATTCGGTTCATTTGGTAAGTCACGTAATATCAATGACAGGTAAAGCGAGTTTATTAGCTCGTTTGGAAGGGTAATTCTGAGATTTTGCTTTCAGCCATTTTTTTTTTTTTTTTTTTAATTCCTATTCATGGCGGTATAGAAATCTCGCAAATGTGCTTAAAATGATTCAATGGCGGTTGTTTGCTTTTAAATGCAATTGCATAAATTTATCGCTTAGGTTTGGAAAGAAAAAAGAATCTGAATAATTCCTATATGTTTTGACGAAAATGGAATTATTAAAAATAAATACAAAGCATAAATTTTAATATGGTTTCTAATATGACAACACATTAGTTTCATGCAGGTTACACATCCCAGCCAATCATAATCAGTGAAACATCCAGAATAGAAAAAAAAAAAAAAAAAAAAAGAAGTTTCCTTTCTTTAAAAAAAAAAAAAAAAAAAAATGGTAGAATTTAAAAATAAATAAAAATTAAAAATTTAAAAATAATAAATTAATTAATAAAATTTAAATGTGTAGTTCGGAAATTTATTTATTTAAATTTAATGATTTATATTTTATAAATTTAAATCGTTAAATTAAAATGCCATAAAATATTGTTTTATTCCATAAATTAATCATTAAGCAAACGATAATATATCTTAACTTATCTCTCAATTTTAACAATATAATAATAATAAGTATTAGTATATAAGCAAGAACAAAATAGAGGAAAACGCAACGCAATCACAGCAGGTGTTTTACATTTTGGAAAAAATCTAAATAATTCCTATATGTTTTGATGGAATTTTAATTATTAATTAAAAATTAAAACGCAATTTTGATTTTTAATATGGCAACACATCAGCATCATACAGGTTACACATCACGGCCAATCAGAATAAAAATTAAAGAAAATGGAACATCCAGAATAGGACCACAAAAAAAAGTTTCATTTCTGGTTCTGTAAATTAATAAAATTTACATGTATATTTCGGAAATATTTATACTTGTATAAAAAAATATTTTCGAAATTTAAATTGTTAAATTTAAATGCCATACACTACCGTTTTATTTCATCCATTTCTATTTTTGTTCCATAAATTAACCATTTAAAAAAAAAAAAAAAACTTGATAAATCTTTATTTATGCATTTAATAATGCATAAATAAAGATTATTTATGCATTTAATAATGCATAAATAAAGATTTATCAATCGTTTAAAAATGAAACATAACGATATAACAAGTATTTACTTTATCAATAAATAAGTGTCCTTTATCCTATATATTTTGAAAGAAATGGAATTATTAATTAAATATAAAAACAAAGCATAAATTTTGATACGTTAATTTGTTTTTTAATATAGCAACACAATTGTTTCACGTAGGTTACACATCACAGCCAGTAAGAAGTTTCATTTCTTGTTCTGCAAATTAATAAAATTTAAATATGTTTTTTTTTTGGAAGTTTATTTATTTAAATTTAATGATTTATATATTTCTAATTTAAATCGTTAAATTTAAATGCCATAAAATATCGTTTTATTTCATCCATTTTTATTTTCGTTCTATAAATGAAACTTTAAGCAAACGATAATATATCTTTAACTCATATGTTTAATATAAAAATGAAAATAATGAGCTATCGCTCAATTTTAACAATATAATAAGTATTTACCTTATCAATTAATAAGTATATCTTTAAGCAAGAACAAAATAGAGGAAATGCAACGGTGTTTACGTTTTAATATCCAAGAAAAGCTTAAATTTTTACTTTCAAGAAACCTTGATAATTAAAAGCAAATAAATGTTAGAGGGAAAAGCCAAGATTTTCAACTCGTTATTCATTACAAAATTTACATAATTACGTTATGTCAACAAAGATAAGACGAAGGATTTTGAAGAATTGTCTGAACCTTAAATCAAAAGAAAAATTAAAATAAGCTTTTATTTGGCAACGTGAAAATAGAAATTTTTTAAAAGTATAAAATGTTTGTCTTCTCGATAAACTGCTGACGCTTCGAATCGTAGTTTTTATTTCCATTCAGTTTGTTAGTCTTAGAAGCCCTATATATTATTAGTCCAAAAATTCTTGTCTCCTTGAACAGCAAAAACTCAACAATGCCATCCACAGTCATGAGGGTGGTTCCCATGGCAACTGATATTCCTTTTTAGGTTACCTTGGCAACGAAAGTTGGCTTGGTATTTGGGTTGCCGCTTTTTGAAAATTATCTTTTTTAGAAGTGCTTTAGAGGTTATAACAAAACTTTTTATCACTGTAATAATATTTCTCAGGGTTAACAACAAACTGTCAATAGATAATTTTTAAAAATTATATTTTAGACAGATACGCCATATAAAATGCTGTAATAAAATGCACAGAAAATAAATAAAACTATCTATAATCAGAATAGATCGATTGTTATTGGATCGGTCAATTGGTACACTCCCTGTATTTCTTTTTCAATATGCTGGCATCGATTTTTACAAAAAATAAAATTTAAGACCAAGATTTCTATTTATTTTTAAAAATTAAATTTTCAATTCTTATTAAAATGTATTTTGAAATATCTACTACTGTGTCCAAAAAGTAAGACCAATTTTCAATTTAAAATTCAGGTCTTAGGGAATTTTCATTTAGGTTATGTCCTTGACATCCGTGTGAAATTTAACGTCAAAATATTCATTAGTGTTTGAGATACGCTTGGCTTTGTGAAACGCTAAAACTGATTCCGGCGATTTTCAACATGTCTGAATTCATTGAGCAAAGAACTTGCATTCAATTTTGTTTGCGGAAACGTACAGAATGTTGCAGAAGGCATTCGGTGAGCATTCCTATATCGGAAAGAAATGTTTAGAAGTGATATAAACAATTCAAAGAAGGCAGAGAACACGTTGAAGACGAAGAGCGCTCTGGTCGACAATCAACCTCAACCGATGACGCTCACTTCCAAAAATTAAAGATTTGGTGCTTGCAAACCGCCGATTTACAATTAGAGATCTTGCTGCTGATGTTGGAATTTCAAACGGATCGGTCAATTGCATTTTGGGCCTCAAACGCGTCAAATCTCGATTTGTACCGAAAACACTGAATGCGCCAGCTCACACTACATTGATTCTTCGTGAGGTTTTCGGAAAAATGAAACTCATGCAACACTGCATCGTATTCACACTGTGCGACATTTGGCTATTCCGGCTAGGCGACGAAATAAATTTGGAAGAATAAATAGTGAGTTTTTGATTTTAAAAAAAATAAAAAAAGGTCTTACTGTTTGGGCACAGTAGTATTTTGAAATCTCTTAAATATCTCAAATATTTCAAGTATGATCCATGTTCTTATCATTAACTATTAAAGTGTTTATTTTATCTTATCTCACACTCAAAAGAATTTCTTCTAAAAAGTTTTTCCTAAATAATAAAATGGAATTCGTAATAAAACTTTTAAATTTTAATTAAAATACTTTAAATAATAAATAACTCAAAAATAATCATAGGGCAACCTTAAATAGGATTCAATTAATTCTTATTACTAGTGACTTAATTATTTTTTTATTCATTATTTATTTTAAGTTTAATTTTAAAAATAATTAAAAATCATGATCTTAAATTTTATTTTCGGTAAAAATCTACACCAGCATATTTTTTTTATCAAACTTAATTTAAAATTAAAAGTAGACATTAAAAAATAAATACAGAGTGAACACAGTTGACCGATCCAATGACAATCGACTTATTTTGATTATAAATAGTTTTATTTAATTTTTTTTTAGGAATTTGTAATGAAACTCTAAAAATTTAATTAAAGTATCTAAAATAATTAATGACTCAAAAAATAATCGCACAGCAACCTTAAATAGGATTCAATTAGTTATTATTCTTAGATTCTTATTACTACTGACTCCAATTTATTCTTTTAACAAGAAATTCATTATTTTTAAAGCATTCAAAGAATGTTTTCTTTTCATTTTAAAATTTTTTTCATTATTTTTAAATGGAATTAATCCCAAATTAATGACAATAACCTAATTTTTCTTTATAAATAAAACCCTTTATTTTTAAAAAATATATTAAATAAAAATGGAAGTCATTTATTTTTATCTTTAACTAACTGTAACTCACATTTTGTAAATATTTATTTAAAATACAATTTGCTAAAAGACGATTATTTTCTTATTCAAATGCATTCAGTTTCATCCATTTAAAATACATTAAAACAAATTAACCTTGAATCATGTTATTATGAATCAGAGTTAAGAATGTTCAGTAATAACAATATAGTGTAAAATAATACGTTAGAGATAGATTTTGTTACATAAACAACAAGCAAGAGTGCATATTTGTAATTAATTTTTAATAAAATAATAAATAAATAATAATAAATTTACAATTTATTTATTAATTCTTTAACTAGCTGTATTAATAACATTTGTGAAATATTTAATTAAAATGAATTTTGCTAGCAGACGATTATTTTCTTATTCAAATGCATTGAGTTTCATCCATTTAAAATACATTAAAACAAATTAACCTTGAATCATGTTATTATGAATCAGAGTTAAAATTTTCAGTAATAACAATATAGTGTAAAATAATATGTTAGCGATAGATTTTGTTACATAAAAACAGCAAGAATGCAAGAATGCATATTTATCTTAATCAAATGGAGTTTCATCCTTTTAAAATTAAATTTCAAGATCGATAAATTTGTGAAATATTTTAAAATGAACTAGCAGACGATTATTTTCTTATTCAAATGCATTGAGTTTCATCCATTTAAAATGATAATTAGAATCAACATAGTGTAAAATAATATGTTAGCGAATAAACAGCAGGCAAGAATGCATATTTATCAATCCGTTTTTAATTAGAAAAAAAACTTAAAAAAAAGTAACAATGGATTTTATATGTTTCTCATCTGATATACAGTCATACTATATCATGCAATGTTGCAATAAAACACGACAATAAGCTTCTAACGGTTATGTTGGCGTTCATTTTAAATAAAATTATGGAATTTTCAGATATTGAAAATGGTTGGTTTAATAAAACATATGATAAAATCGCAGAATAGGGGCCGTAGTGATTTGGCGTCAAAAACTCTTTTTGCCTAAGTGCGCCAAGTAATTGGTTGCGATTGTAATTGAAGTGAATTACAAACAATAGGAGACCGGGACTTATCTCCCAGTTGGCGTCACAAAAAAGTTGCCAAATCCCAAAGGCCCCTATTTTGTGATTTGGCAGCGTATCATTAATCACAGTTAAAAATTTTAATTATTCGCTGTCACAGAGAAAATATTGAAATATATTAACGTAGTTGATTGTTTGTTTATATTGTACGATATATATATATACAGTGAGGCTAATTTTTTTTTTTTTTTTTTTTGTTTTTTTTTTTTTTTTATATTATTTGAAGACAACATATAAATAAGGGATAGAATTGTAAAGTTAATGTGGATTATGAAACAAGATGTTCAAGAGGACATAACATCAAAAATGTAATTCATGAAGTTTAAAAAATTTCCTCAAAATTTTGATCATTTACGTCCAAATTGCGATATTATTTTACAAATCAGAAATGGCAAGAAGTTTCACTTAATTTACATTTCAGAAAATAACACTATAGGAAAAAAAAATCACAAAGATTTAATTTAGGGAAATAATCTTTCTCATACTCTGTACGTTGGACAGAATTGATGCAATTAATAAGTTTAAAGCAGTTTCTAGATAATGATAAAAACTTATTATTGAGATCTTGATAATGCCAGAAATCTATGATGAAACCTTGATGATTTGGTTTTCTTTCGTCGCTCTACGGTCATATTTTGCACATTTTAGGCAAATTAGACCGGGACCTTACAGTTTAACGTGGAACCATTTCCGAACCACTAACAAGCATCCCTGCCATCGCTAGGATTCAAACCTGAAAATGTGGTGCCAAAGACCAGAGGGGAAGCCAATTGGTCATCAGGTCACAGGAACCTTACGCAGTAAGCAAGAAGTATTTCTATAAAACAGACACTTACAAGTTGAAACTCACTCCTAAAACCGTTACGTTTTAACGACCTAACCGTATTGAAAGATAATAAAAGAAAGGACGCAAACAATTTATTGAATTTATATATTTTTATATCGATCAACGATACACTAAAATGTTTGGCAAGCTACCTTAAATCTCTCGCAGACCACACTTTGGAAACTTTTGCTCTAAAACATTATTACTATCAAATGTTGTCATTTTTTTTTTCAAAGAAATATGGTGCTAACTAATTTAATTCCACTTAAAACGTAACTCAGGCAGAATGTAATGCCTTTACACAGAAAACCACATTGCATTATAATAATATATATATATATATATATTGTTACTGTATCAAATTTATTGATAAAAAAAAGCATGTTATCAAAAAGAGCCAGCTTCAATCAGTCAACCCGTAATAACTTATTAAATTGTAAAACCAGTTAGAAACAATAAATTATTATGTTCATGCTTTTCATTAAAAAAGTTATATATTATTTATTATGATCCTTCACCTGTAAAATATAATATTAAAAATATAGATGAGAATTCCAGAACAAAAAAAGAAAACATTTGCTTTTATATTACAGTAACAAAATATTTTTTTTTTAGAAAAAATGCACGATTGTCATACCTAGAGAATCCTCAAATGACATGTAAAAGTAAACAGGAATATTTCTTACCTGAAAAAAAAAAAAAAAAAAAAGAGAACATTTAATTACAAATCTTTTTTTAAATATAAACAAAATATAATACTAATAAAAACAATAAAACCACTAAAGACTAAAGACATATGCATTACAAAATAAAGCAGTGTTAAATTTAACCTTAATAAATAAAAAATAATTTTGCACCTACATATAACAGATATATGTTTTATATAATAGAAGAAAAATAATAATTTGCACTCATAAATTCAACTTAAAAACATTTATAATAGTACCCTTTTAGTCTAATCATAATAAATTTTAGTCGACTTGCTATTCTAGTGCATTCTAAGGAATGAGTACTGAATTAAATCTGTAATTTTCTGATTTACCGTGTATTTTCGAATATAAACCGAGAGTATGTGTTTCTTCAAAAAATTTACCCTAAGTACAAAACCCATATATAAACCGAAATGAAAATAATTCACCAAACATAGGGCGAAAGAGATCGCATGAACAGCATTAAAAATGATGATATACAATATACATATAATGATGATATGTAATTCTGAATATCATCATTTGAAATGCTGTTCATGAATCCGGACATCCCATCCCATGGCTGAAAATGATTTTCGCGAATTATTCAGACACTCGAATTTTGAAACAAGCATTGTATTTATATGACTTTTTATTTTCATTTTGAATAAAAGTTCCATTCAAAATGAAAGATAAAAAAAAAATTAAAACAACAATGGAAGAGGAAGAATACTTCGTGCGTTTATTATTTACGGTATTCTACTGTGTTTTCTGGTGTACGTTTTGGCAGGTTTTTCTGTCGCTCAAATCCAAATTTCGCCAAAATAATTTTTTGCTTTGGCGACGACGAAAACTAACCAGCAATATATAAACATTGCCAATATTTACAAAAGTTCATTTTTATAAAACAAATAACTTTATTCAAAAGTCACTTTTTATACATAAATTTAAGAAATATAAAATAAAAAAAAATAATAAAAACGAGCTACATTTAACGATTTATCGGAGAAGTAAAACTTTTTTTTTTTTTTTTTTTGGCGAGATTAGCACACCCGCATATAAGGCGACACTTATAATTTAACTTTAGAAAAGTTTCTACAAATTTTTGGCTTATACACAATATTCGGTGTAAAACATACACAATACACCTTGGCTTATACACAATATTCGGTGTGTCAAAGAATTCAACATAAACAATTGTACATTAAAAAGCACTATGCCTTCTTGACAATAAGCCTTTATACTCCTTAAATTTAAATGTGTCCTTCATTCTTGTAATTAACAGCGAAATTAGCAGTTAGCTCATTTAAAATTATTTTCTACAAAATATTGATTCCTATCGGTAAATTCAAATTCATTACATGCTAATAAGGCTCTACCTCGATTATATATTTAAAAAGCGTTTCAATATATATATATATATAATTTAAATATATAAATATAAATATTTCAAATAAGTATTTACACAATCGATAAATTTTCAATAAAAAAAGCTTTTCAATATAATACGCATGCAAGGTAACTTGGTTTTCAATTGAAAAAAAATAGGGTTAAGTCAGGGGTCGGCAACCTGCGGCTCGCGAGCCACATGCGGCTCTTTGGATGTGAAGTTGCGGCTCTTTAGTTCCAAACGCAAATATTATTTGTTTTATCAAAAAAAACAAAACAAAAAAAAAACATTTAAAAATCGTTTAAACATGCATCTACGTAACGCAACAAAAGTGGACAGCTTTAAAAGAAATGCCGCGAGTTGAGGCACTTATATTCGACGCATGGAACAGTCTTCCAGATTGCTGCAGTGAGGTGAAGAAGTTGGCATTTGAAGTGCTGACTATCTTCGGATCGACATATTCGTGCGAGCAAGCGTTCTCTTGCATGAATATAATTAAAAGTAAAATAAGAAGTCAACTAACAAATGAAAATTTAGAGTCGTGTTTGAAACTTGAAACAACAAGTTATGCGGCAAATTTATCCAAACTTTCTAAAAAACGAAGGCAAAGCCATCGCTCCCTTTGAATTTGTTTGCTCAATTGTTTGTTATTGAAGTACAAGTTAGTGTTGTAAGTAAATGTTTAATTGTTTTACTTAAATAATAAGTAATTATCTAATAATGCCATTTATATATTATCTAATTTGTTGTGAAAAACACTACTTATATATGAATAAATAGATATTTTTTCTTATGAATAACTAGATTAGTTTGTTTTTGTTTTTTATCAAAAACTTTTATTTATGCGAGTACTATTTATTGTTGGCAAGAAAAATTTTGTGGCTCTTTAAAAACTTTGAAATTTTGTAAATTGTAATTTTGGCTCTTCCGACTCAAAAGGTTGCCAGACCCCTGGGTTAGGTTATAATGTATTTCATTTATTATTTAATATGTTCGTATATTTTAATGCATATAGCACTTTTCATTGATTTAAAAAATTTTATTTCTCTAACAATCATTTTGTCATCAAGATTGGCGACATTTTCGCCAACCGACGCCAAATCCCTTTCCCCCAAGAATTTCACCAACCCTAACCTCATACTATTGGGTAGGGAAAAAGCTCGGAAGTTCCTGAAGTATTCATGCGTGGATACATTGAAGGTTAAGAAGCAGCTGAAAGAAGCCAAGCACACGGGGAAGCAAGAAAGAGAAAAAAAGGGAAAATAAAAAACTAAAATTAAAACTTTTCCTTCAGATGGGAGATAGCCGGCTTCACCGAAGCCATCTTTACGGACTTATGGGTGAAGGAAAATTGAACGAACCAAATGCTTCGGCTTTCTTTTTTTTTTTTTTTTTTTTTTTCCCCTTCTTTTCCCCCATCCATTGATAACCTTGAAAAGAAAGAATTGATCCAGAATTCAAACTGATGTTAAACCGTCACCAGATGTGCAAAGCATTAGGGGGAAAAAATTTAAGAATTTGGAAAATTCTTTTGGGGGAAAATTTTTTTAAGAATTTATTTAAACCCAAGAAATATAAAAGACTTTTTTTTTTTTTTTTCTTTATGTGACAAAAAGTTTGAGATAAAAAGATACTAGTCACGTTTCCCCACAAAAAAATTCTAGAAAATGATGTAAGAATATATATAAAAAAATTAAACAATTTTCAACATAAGGTTTAACTTTTCCTTATAAGTATACAACATACTTTTATCACTCTTTATTGTGTATTCTTATGAATAATTTTATGTTGAATATAAAATATTTTATATTGTTAATTAATAATTATTAAATAATTATTCATTTAGTATTTATAATATTTTTTTATTTAAATAAACTTGCTATATGCGTGAGAAAATAATTTTCGTGTGGATTTTCAGAAATTAAAAGATAATCCCAATGTACAACAATAAATGAGAAATTTATAAATTTTTAATAATAAATGTGCTAAGTTCTTAATTTTTGAAATAAAATTTACTTCACTAAATTTAATTTAAAATTAATTATTAATTTTTTTTAATTAATTATGAATTATATATAATACTATAATTAATTATTAAAATTAAATAATTATTAATTTAAAATTTGTGAAAAATTTAACATAATCGATGGTTTGGTTTGTCTCCCTATTATCATTTTGTGCACACTTTTAAGGCTAAACAGACCGGGACCCACAGTTTAAAGTGGATTCCGAAAACTAACAAACGTCCATGCCAATGTCAGATTCGAACCTGAAGCCTGTGGTACAAAAGCGTAATCGACGGTTTAGTTTGTCGCTCTACGGTCATCTTGTGCACACTTTAGGCTAAACAGACCGGAGGCATACAGTTTAAAAAGTGGATTCCGAACCACTACAAGCTCCATGGCACCGTCGAGACTCGAACCCGAAACCTGTGATACCGAGAGCCAGAGCGCTAGACACTCGGACCTTCAAGCCTCCACGTAATCGACGGAGAAATTGGTTTTTTGGAACAATTTCATAGGCGATAATTTTTTCAAAGCTCGACATTATGAAAAAAAAAACATACAATATCAATTTAAAATTGAATTCATAAATCAGAAAAATTGTAATACAAGAATTAGACTTTTATTTTTCTATCACTCTATTATTTCTTTAAAACAATTTATTCCACGATAATTTTTAATAATAGTTATACTATAATAAACTGTGACAAAAAAAAATCATTAAAATATTAATAATCGCTTCTTTACAATAACAATTCTTACCGTAAATTTTATGAAAGAAATACACCATTTTCTATCATTTAAAATCTTTTTTTTTTTTTTTTTTCTTACCACTTATTAGTGGACGATAATTTTCCTTTTTAAAAACAACCCATTTACAAGTCAAACAATAAATTAACAACAAATAATAAAAACAGGTCCTACTTTCCCACTTCATGTCGCTTTTCGATTGAAGTTTTATTTTTAAGTCCCTAAATTTAAGTTAATTCCTTATAAACATTTCCAAAATTAAAAAAAATCCAAAATTAAAAATAAATAAATACTACTATATATATTAACGTTGAAATACGACAGCAATCCTCTTTATTGGAACCAAATCGCGTCTGAGTCAGTGTCATTAACCCCAGGTTGTTCACCAAAGACGCCAAAATTAATTTAGAGAAGGCACAACAGCAAGAGATTTTCAACAGGGGCTTTGAGAAAGTACTACTGTGCCCAAAAAGTAAGCCCAATTTTCCATTTAAAATTCCCCGGCTTATGGAATTTCAATTGTTTTTTTTTTTTTTTTTTTTTTTTTAGGCTGCAGGCACTGTCCTTGATATCTGTGTGAAATTTGACGTCAAAATATTCATTAGTGTTTGAGTTACGCTTGGTTTTGTGAGACGCTAAAACTGACTCCGGCGATTTTGGAAATGTCTGAATTAATTGAGCAAAGAACTTGAAAACATATAGAATGTTGCAGAAGGCATTCGGTGAGCATTCCTATATCGGAAAGAAATGTTTAGAAGTGGTATAAAGAGTTCAAAGGAGACAGACAACGCGTTGAAGGCGAAGAGCTCTTTGACGACCCTCAATCTCAATCGAGGAAAGCTCACGTCCAAAATATTCAAGATTTGGTGCTTGTAAACCGTCGATTTACATTTAGAGACCTTGCTGATGATGTTGGAATTTCAAAAGGATCGGTCCATTCCATTTTGGGCCTCAAACGCGTCAAATCTTGATTGGTACGAAAAACACTGAATGCGAAAGCTCTCTCTCTGCATAGATTCTTCGTGATGTTTTCGCCAAAAATGAAACCCATATCGTTCCACAACCTCCGTATTCACACCGTGCGACTACTCCCTAAACTCAAAAGACCACTCCGGGGAGACCGTTCTGAGTCGATTAAAGAGATTCAACGTGAATCGCCGCGAGCTTTGCAGACCATCCCTGCCGATGACTATTTTAGCATGCAATGAGGATTGAAAAAAACGTTGTCATAAGTGCATTGTGTTCGGAGGGGATTACTTTGCAGGCGACGAAATAAATTTGGAAGAATAAATAAAGAGTTTTTGAAAAAAAAAAAATAATAATTGGTCTTACTTTTTTGTGTACAGTAGTAAACATTTCCAAAATTAAAAACACTACTTATATATTATCGCTGCAATACGACAGCAATCGTCTTTATCGGAAACAAGTCGCGTCTCAGTCAGTGTCATTAACCCCAGGTTGTTCACCAAGAGACGCCAAAATCAATTCTAAGAGAAGGCACAGCAGCAAGATTTTAAACAGAGACTTTTGAGAAAAGTAAATCGAATTAGGGAAGAAGGGAAAATCTTCTGCCATTGCTACAGAGGAGGTTGGGGTAAAACTTAAGACTCGCCTGGGAAGTTGTAAAATAAAAATTATGTTCTCTTTTCAGAGATAATAAATAAACTGTTGTAGGTTTAGCTTGATGTCAAGTTGAAAGTTTCTTTTTATGGTTATTTTTTGATGGTGTTACAATAAAAAATAATTGGGATATACCATGCCCAGAGGACTCATTCTCAATATTGCTTTTACAAATTTTGTCAATTCAATGAGGTTAATTTTGCTTTAAAAGCTCACGTAAATAAAAATTTAAATTAAAAGAAAACACGGAAATGCTCCGGCTTTAGTTTTAATGGGAAAAAAAAAACTAGATTAATATTAGAAAAAATTTTTATTTTTAATTTTTTTTTTTTTTTTTTTTTTTTTTTTTACAAATTAAGATATATATACTTTCGTCAATAAAGCTCTATTCTGATTAAGGATCCCTATCTATGTTTATTTTTTCTCTTACACAACAATGTTAGCCATCTTATTAACATTAGCTATCTAACACGAGTGTTAGCTATCTCATTAATATGAACTATCTAGCACAAGAGTGTTAGCTATCTCATTAATATGAACTATCTAGCACAAGAGTGTTAGCCATTCACAAATGTTTTTTAAAGAATTCATAATGTATTTTATGAGCCTAAGGTAGGTAAGAAATGACCATAAAGCGACAAACCAAATCGCTAAATACCTGTTTAGTTTAATTACTATTAAATAGCTTCATGTTCTTTTTCAATTATAATTATTTCTAATGATTTATAAGTTACTTTTTTAAACCAAGAAAATAATTAACATGGGAATAGAATAACTTCTCGTATAACAAGCAAGCATAAAATTGTAATTTGTAATATTATATATATATATATATATATATATATATATATACATACATACATACATATATATATATCGATAAATAAATAATACTCATCAGTATTATGATACAAAATGAAAAAAACATATGCTGAAATGTAATATTCGAACAGTACAAACTAATTTTGCCAGAAATGCCACAATCAATACCGAAATTTTCTATACGATGATAAATTAGCTCATAAAATAAATAGCCGAAATAAAATTAATTCATATATAATTACAACATTATTAATTCCATCACCCAAAAATGACTTGGCCAACTTATAACTAATCATGCTGAACTGTAGTCAAACAAATCTAAATTCGAAAAAGCTCAAAGCATTTTATCTGTAGCAAAGATCTGATATCCAATTCTTTTACGGTCACAAATATTGATCATTGATTACACAGTGAAGTAAATTCAATTTAAAAATACAAGCCCAATGCATTATTATTGTACTTACTAGCTCAAGAAAGAAGTAGAAATTGTAAATGCAAACCAAAAGATTGAAAGTTTTTTTTCCGCGAGCGAATGTTAAAAATCGTTTTGCAGAATTGCTACACGAAAAGGTTCTTTTTAAACCCTCAGGTAAACATAGATGACAAAAAGAGAGTCCCAAAATTGCATCAAAGCGTCAAAAATGGTTCAAGGATTTAATTTCTGACTTTCTTTTCTCACAAGTAGTTTGATTTTTGGTTTATTGTCATTGGGATAAAAAACAAAACACTATCACTTGACACTAACACAATTTGCTATGGGTGTGGCCAGTCGTAAGAAATTGATTTTTTTCACCGAGTTATCAATATTTTTTATTCGTTTTTATTTTGTTTTCACTTTCAAACAGGGTCGTTTTGTTTTGCAAGCCTAAAGAAAATAACAAAAAAAGATGTTTGCAATAGGAGAAAATGAAAAGAAAGTCTGTACAATGTTTGTTTAAGAAAAAAAGAAAAACACTTTTATAATAAAAACAAAGTAAGAAAACGATAAAAGATCGAAAAGAATAAAAACATAATGAAATTACGAGAAAGACAGTGCAAACATTTTTTTTATAACTTCATAATTATTTTACGAAAAACAAAATTTATACCAACATAAAAGCGATATTTTCTTAAATTCTTAATAAATCTATTTTAAATATTAGCAATTTAAATTTGATAAAACAAAGGCTTTATTTAAGTTTGCGACATTGTATTAAAATGTTTAAGAAAACCATTTATTTCGGATTTTTTTTTTTTTAATTGAATTTGATGTTTGCTAAATTCACGTTCAAATTATTCTTTTAAGATAAAAACAATTTTTTTTTCCCCGCTTCTAAATTTTTATACAAAAATAAAAGTGTAATTTTTTAACATTTTTAATGCAATACAAAATTAAAATAATTTTTATAATGTAAAAAGGACAGGGAATTGCAAATTCATTCAAATGAAATTTACCATACGTATCTTAAAAATGCATATAACACGGGTTTGTTTCAATACCTTCAACATGAAGTAAATTGGTTTTTTCCACTCAAACAATACGTTTAAAATGTTCCCGGCTTCATGTACCGAAAACCGTTTAAGCACAAATCACTATCTTCATTCCTCGAAATGTGCTACAGATTACAGAATGCTCAATGCAATTCAGTTACGGAGAAATAGTTGGATGAGAGTACAGCGATGAATGTGTAATTGGAAGGAAACGGTGGGTTTGCATATCGTTGAAAGAAATGTAACAAACAAGCCCGGTACATTTGGGTGAAAGTGGATTCCGAACCGCTACAAACATCATGGCACCGCCAGGTCTCGAACCCGAAACTTGTTGTAAGAGCACTAGCCACTTGGTCGAGCGGTCAGAGCGCTAGCCACTTGGCCATCAGGCGTCACAAATTTTATGTAATATAAATAGGTTTAGAACATGCTCGAAATTATGGCAAGCAGCAAAATGCTATAAGACCAAGAGAAAGCAAATCTTTTTAATACTTCCTTTACTAAATGTTCAATGGCATGAGTTAAATTCATTAAAAACAAGACAGTAATCATTAGAATAAAACGAATACATAAAAACACATATAATCACAAAAAAGAAATCTCATTGCCCTTTTATGCAAAGCAACAGAAGCTTAAATTCCTAGTGACTTGACTTTATGAGACAAACCGAAAATTAAAATGGATTTGGCATCCTGGCATTAAATTCGACTTAAATTCAACCCACGCCATTTTGAGGCAGGGCGGTTTCTATTCTGGGGAAAAATTGCATCTGGGGGAATTTGCCGAATAAACAGTGGAGGTTTATGCTAAACGAGCATTTGTCAGGAATCTTGATGGATATTTTCCCTACAGGGAATTTCCCGGCGGCGGAAGAGACAAACCACGCGCAAGATCCGTTTCTCTCCCGAGACATTCACGGTTAGGCCACCGATCGCACGTTATTTAAAGAGAGAGAGAGCCGCTTTCAAATAAATGAAATATTGCAACGGAAATTGCAAATGCAAAGATATCCTTGGAGGTTTTGTAAAGGGTTAAGATTTATTTTGAAGGAAAAATATAAATGATAAATGCGTGACATTTTTTCTGGATTAAAAACAATTTATTCTGAAATGCACCAACTCATGTTTTTGCTTCGAAAATAAGACTTTCCTAACTACATCTAAAATTGTGTATATTTATAAAGCCTATAAATAATTTCATCTTTTTGTGTATTGATGTAACTTATTCACTGTCTTAGTAAAAATAAATTTTTATTTACTTTGACCGTAACTTGATTTTTAAATTATTTTCATTAAATTTACTTAATTATTCATACAAAATAGCTTATACATATGAAAAACGATACAGTTTTCTCGTGAGTTTAAATGACAAAAATTGCCATTAATAATTTTTTCAATTATCTCTAAGAAAATTTAGCATTTTTCTTCTTGAAATACCTTAAATAGCATTAGTAGTATTTATGATCACAAACTTAGAAAAAGTTAAATATCAATGTAACACTGTTTCTAATACTGTTTACCCTATTTGTTGAAGTTCTAAATACTTCCAATACTGTTTACCCTATTTGCTGAAGCTCTAAACATTCTGTTTACCCTACTTGTGGAAGTTTGCAGTTCTAAAAATTAGTTTTCAAAATACTGTTTACCCTATTAGTTGAGGTTCTAAAAAATACTGTTTTTGCACTATTAGTTGGAGTTCCAAAAATACTGTTTACCCTATTTGTTGAAGTTCTAAAAATACTGTTTGCCCTATTTGTTGAAGTTCCAAAAATACTGTTTACCCTATTAGTTGAAGTTCTAAAAAATACTGCAATTTTTTGCAAAAATACACTAGTTCTAAAAATAGTTGGAGTTCCAAAAATACTGTTTACCCTATTTTTGTTCCTGTTTACCCTATTTGTTGGAGTTCTAAAAATACTGTTTGCCCTATTTGTTGGAGTTCTAAAAATACTGTTTACCCTATTTGTTGAATTTGTTGGAGTTCCAAAAAAATACTGTTTACCCTATTTGTTGGAGTTCCAAAAAATACTGTTTACCCTATTTGTTGAAGTTCGAAAAATACTGTTTACCCTATTTGTTGAAGTTCTAACATTGTTTACCTTATTAGTTGAAGTTCGAAAATATTGTTTTACCCTAATTAAATACTTTGAAGTTAGCATTAGTAACAACAGTAAACCACCGCTTAATAACAGATCTGTTATATACGATTCTAGTGTCAATTAAAATTAATGTCAATTCAATTTAATTAATTTTTTTAAATGTTAAAATTTGTCCAAAATAACTAATTATCATTTGCCTATTCTTTTAGGCAAAAAAAATGTCCTTATTATACAATTTTTTTTTTAATTATGAAATCTAGTGCATCAATTAAATCTAATAATTGACCACATTTACTCATTTCCTAGTTTGTTGAACCCTACCAAAATAATCCCACTATTTAAAAATAATCCTATTTGTAAACCTAATTTCACTAATTCACTACTTTTACTCGCAGAAATGTTTTTTTTAAAAGTCGTTTCCTCATTCTTTCGGTTTAAATTCAGAACAAAAAGCAAAAAAAAGGCTATTTATAAAGCTCTTGTTTTGGGAGGAAAAAAAAAAAAAGGATTAAATATATAATTTAGTGAGGTATTTTTTTTTTTTTTTTTTTTATGTGAACTATATTCTAATATATATTGCTAGAATCGAAATTTAATTGTAAGTATTTAAAACTAATATTAAAATAAAAAAACGTTTCATCATATTTCTAGTCGATTGATTTTAATTTATTAAAAAGCCTTTTGGTCTTAAAGCCACTCTAAATTTTTATTAAGTGCGCCACTTAACAAATATACTATTTATCCAGAAAAAAGTAAAGAAGAATTGTCGTAAATAATATTTATTTACAATTCTACTCGTAATTAGTAATTACATTCATTTCAAGAAGGACATCACGTTCAAGTTGATTTGATTTCGTTTGTCGCGCTACGGTCATTTTGTGCACACTTTGGGCTAATTAGACAGGGACCTACAGTTTAACGTGGATTACGAACTACTAACAAACATCCATGCAACCGCCAGTATTCTGAACCTGTTAGAATTCGCCTGCGGTACCAAAAGGTATAGAAGCACTAGCCAATTAGCCAACAGGCCGCCAAGTTAATTGAGAAAGATTTGTCATTGATGGCCAACAGACGATGGAAGAAGTGAATTTCACCATTCTAGTACCAATGGTTTAATTCTTTTTTTACCCAATTTATTTAAAAGATTTTTGTTCTGCACCATTTAACAAATATACTATTTATCAAATAGCTATTAAAAGTGGAAAAATTGTTAAAAATGACAATTAGCCGTCTCTATTTTAGCATTGACGAATAAGCTTTCGGCATCACTTGTCGGGTTTTACCTCAATATCAAGTTGCCCGAAATCGGAAACCAACACATTCACTAATAATAAACTAACTAACGTGTTATCCATTGAACAGTTGAGGCCCTATTGTTTCTTTTGAGGCACTTACCATATTTAAAAAAATATTGTAATTACTTAAACTATTACTGCAATTTGCCGAAATATTTTCTTCTTAAATAAGCTACCAATTCACTTTGTATTTATTGGAATCATCTAAAAAATAAGACACTC